>SNQJ01S0104181.1:15958-46297 GCA_010110895.2 Picea sitchensis | reverse complement strand
TTACAATATGGTATCAGAGCCATGTTTTCCATGCTGAGACTTGATGGGTTGGATAAGTGGTCTTTGGACCCGAGGTTTTGAGAGGAAATTGTGTCTGGAGGAATAATTTCGGACCTCAAAATATTTCTGAGTGTCAACGAGCCACTTGATCGTGTTACGAATCTCGAGTGGAGTAGCGGTGAAATAAAACTGCAACCGGTGTGGTATTTGGCCACAGAGAGAGAGGGTTCTCAACACTTGGGGTGTTGGAGCCATAAGATCTGTTCGGAAAGAGGGAAATTTTTTTACGACCACTAGATCCAGAGAAGGTGCCAAGAGGATATACGGGAAGCCTTTCAGGAGTTCGTCTATCGGGAGAAGCAGGGTGCACTGAGGTGCAAATTTTGAAACCCAAAACTCTGAAATCTAAAGAAGATATACACCATAGATCTGGGAAAAATGTATCGACCGTTGGATCAAGCAGAAGCACATATGGTAATTTCGGGAGATCAAATGTTAGGAGAATTGAGATGTGCAGATGCACAAACTCCCGAAGCCCAAAATTGTGAAATCCCGATGAGCCAAAGTATGGGGTTGGGCTGACATCACTGGGATTGACGAGAAGACAGGGGATGTGTGCCACATGCCAGTGGGTCCCGAAGGAAAAAGTAGACACAGTGGGTCTGGATGGTGTTACTTGGGGTAACATGGACCTTCTTAATTACACCACGTGTCACCACCATGGTTGGTGATAGTTGTGTTGTGGGCCCGGAAGATTGAAAGGTTGGAAGTTCGGAAGTCAGGAGTTGGAGAGGAAAGCGAGTGAGGGAGCCTCCAGGACTAAGATCCCGAAACACCGAAACCTGAAACTCTGAAATACCGAACGTCTGAAACCTGAAACTCCGAGGGCTCATTTAGAGAACCTTGTAGATATAGCACTTGGTCATGACCCTTGGTCGCATGGGGTTGGGGGAAACAGAGGAAAAGGGCTATGGCCTGAGTTTGCTACGGATCCGAGAAGAGCTCGGAAAATTCATGGAAAATGAACGTTTTATTAAACAAAGTTGTTTATGAATGTTGTGGAATTTTTTAAGGATTAATGACCTGATGAATTTTTATTGTCTGCACATTGTGTTGCATAAGTTTAGCGAGTGCCAGTATTGTTAGAATTGCCACTGAGTGCAAAATAAATGGAAGGAGCACAGACTACTTCCACTTCCAAGGATGAAGCAAAAGGAATGGATCTTCATTTGGGAATTGAAGGATTGAACTCCAATGGAGATGGAGAAGAGATAGATAAGGAAGGAAACATGAGGAAGATCATTGAATGATTGAAAAAATATGCCCAAACTCGCCGAGCAGATAGCAGAAATCTCAGGAAAGCTCAGAAAAAAACAAGGTGAATTCAATTTAAAGTTGTTAAAGAGTTTGGAGAGAATAGAAAAGAGGTTGGATAAGGAGAGTGACTCGAGAAGAATAGGGAGTCACCAGACTTCTGAGATAAGAAGGTCAAGGAGTTTTGGTTGACACCATCATCACTCCCAAGGTCGCTCCAAGAGAAGGGAACACAGTAGTTCAAACCCATCCCCTACCAGAAAGCACAGGAAATCGAGAGTGGATGAATTGAAGGGAGAGATGAACAAGATTAAGCCTCAATGTTTGATGGAGAACATAAGAATGAGGAATATGTCAAAACATTGTTTCTTGGTATGAGGAAATACTTCCAACTACAAAATTATTCCTCTCATGCAGAAGGAAGAATTGTGATGTATCAACTGAAAGGAAAAGCATCCATGTGGTGGGATCAACTTGTGCAGGTGCATCACATTAGAGAAAAAGATATCACTTGGAAAGAATTCAAGAGGTATTTCGAGAAGAAATACTCGACTAAGAGATATTATGACAGAAAAATGAAAGATTTCTTTGAACTCAAGCTGGACAACATGACCATTGATGAATATGAACGAAGGTTTCTATAATTGATAAAGTATGTTTCGTTCTTCAAAGATGAGACTGTAAAGATTCATAGGTATCTAAGTGGATTGCCACCTTCCATTGGTGACAAGATTCAGTATGATGATCCTAATACTATGGAAGAAACGATAAGGAGAGTGAAATGCTTATACGAACAACAAAGGGAAAAGCCTACCTTTCGGAAGGCTTGGGATGACCAGAAGAAGTTTAAGAAAGAAAAGAGGTAGAAGGGAAACAAAATTCCCTTTTTTAGAAACAGTCCTCAAGGACAACCATCGTTTAGAGATCCAAGAATGGTTGATGTAGGGGAACAAAGGCCAAGGCAGATGCCCATTTAATGTTGGGGTTGTAAAGAGAACCACAAGTACATAGATTGTCCCCATAAAAATGGCAAAGTGAGAGTTGTCCATAATGTTCATCAAGATGAAACAGTGGAGGACATGGGAAGTAGAATGCCAAGGATCTATGCAACCATGGACAACAAGCAAGATGAATATCAGTCGCACATGATTGAAGTGGAATGTATGATTAATAACCAACCATTTACTATTTTAATTGATTCAGGGGCTATCCATAGTTATATAGATCCTAGAGTGGTGGAAAGTTTGCATTTGTCAAGAAGCAAACATGAAAAATCTTGGTTAGTGCAGCTGGCTACAGGAACCAAGAGAAAAGTCATTGAGTTTGTTAAGTCATGTCTCGTGGACATGAATGGACTGAGTACAAAGGATTAGTTGAACATCCTGCCCTTAGGTTCTTATGAATGTCTAATTGGGATGGATTGGTTGGATCAACACCATGCCATCTTGGAATGTCGTAACAAGGAATTCACTTTCCTGTATGAGAAAGGGAATCGGAAAACAATCCAAGGAATTCCCAGAGTTGTTGCTATCAAAGAAATCTCAGCAATGCAGTTGAAGAAGTTCTACAGGAAAGGTTGTCAATTATTTATAGACCATGTGGAGGAAACACCTAAGGATAAGGTGTCAAGTATTGGAGATCATGTGGTACTAGAGGAGTTTGAAGATGTATCTCATGAGGTATCTGGACTACCTCCGAAAAGAGATATCAACTTCTATGTAAACTTGATGCCGGGAGCAACTTCAATGTCAAAAGCTCCTTACAGAATGAGTATGCCAGAGTTGAAAGAGTTGCAATTGCAGCTTGAAGAGCTTCTGAAGAAGGGGTATATATGCCCAAGTGTTTCACCTTGGGGAGCCCCAGTTCTGTTTGTGAAGAAGAAGGATGGAATGCTCAGATTGTGTATCGATTTTAGACAAGTGAACAAAGTAACTGTAAAGAACAAATACCCTCTATCGAGGATTCATGACTCTTCGATCAGTTGAAGGATGCAAAGATATTTTCTAAGATAGATCTCAAGTCGGGATATCACCAGGTAAGGAAACAATACGAATACATTAGCAAGACCGCCTTTAGAACAAGGTATGGTCATTACGAGTTCACAGTGGTGTCGTTTGGGTTATCGAACGCACCCGCTAATTTTATGTGCCTGATGAATGGTGTATTCAGGGACTATCTAGTGTATTCAGGGACTATCTAGTGTATTCTGGTGTATTCCAAGTGGGAGGAAGAGCATGAACAACATCTTAGGATGGTGTTATAGGTGCTATGAGAGCACCAACTGCATGCCAAGTTGAGCAAGTAATCGTTTTATTAGGAGCAGATCCATTACTTAGGGAATATTATTTCGAAGGATGGGATAGTTGTAGATCCTGATAATATTGAGGCCATTAGAGGATGGTCAATGCCAAATAACATGACATAATCCAGATCCTTCATGGGTTTAGCTGGTTATTACAGAAGTTTTATTGCAAAATTATCGAGGATAGTTCACCCTATCACTTCCTTGCAAAGGAAGGAGAAGAAGTTTCAGTGGACAGAGGATTGTGAGAAAATCTTTCAGCAATTGAAGCAATTGTTAACCAGTGCTCCAATCTTGAGGATTGCAAATCCAAATGAAGACTTCGTGGTATGCATTGATGCATGCAAGGAAGGCCTGGGAGGAGTCCTCAGTCATAAGGGATTCGTAATTTGTTATGAATCAAAAAAGTTGAAAGTGAATGAAAGGAATTATGCCACTCATGATTTGGAATTAGCAGTGATAGTACACGCTCTAAAGAAGTGGAGGCATTACCTCATGGAAAGGAAATTCGAACTGAGAACAAACCATAATGGTCTAAAGTATTTGTTCGATCAACCAACCTTGAACGCTAGGTAGAGTAGGTGGTTGGAGTTTCTCTGTGAGTACAATTTTGATATTAATCATATCAAAGGGAAGGAGAATAAAGTGGTTGATGCACTCAGCAGGAGAGTACACGAATTACATGCTACAACCATTAGCATGTGTCGAACTAATATAAAGGGAAGAATTTTGGAAGATGAAAATGTAGATTTGCAATACATGGAGATGGTAGCAAAGCTACAACAAGGTAAGATGCCAAAGAAAGTGAATATTTATAAATTGGAAACTGACGGAACACTTTTGTACAAAAACTAAATTTATGTACCCAATGTCCAGGACTTGAAACGTATGATTTTTCATGAAATGCATAATGTGCCTTATGCAGGGAACCCTGGATATCAGAAAATAGTAGCAGTAGTCAAGAGCCATTACTTTTGTCCAGGCATGAAGAAAGATATTGTGGAATACATCACTTGATGTATGGAGTGCCAAAAGGTTAAAGTTAAGCATAGACACCCAGCGGGGTTGCTACAACCTTTACCCATTCCTGAGTGGAAGTGGGAAGTAGTGAAAATGGATTTCATCACAGGATTGCCCAGAACAAAAAAGCAGCATGATTCAATCATGGTGGTGGTGGAAAAGCTTATGAAAGTTCCCCATTTCATTCCGTTAAAGACTACTCACAAGGCAACGGATGTTTCTAACATCTTTGTGAAGGAAATAGCACGATTGCACGGAATCCCTAAGACAATTGTGTCTAACAGAGACCCGAAATTTACCTCAAATTTCTAGAAGGGGTTGTTCAAAGGATTTGAAATGAATCTGAACTTTAGCACAACTTACCATCCTGAGTCTGATGGACAAATAGAGAAGGTAAACAGATTAATATAAGACACACTAAGGATGTATGTGATGGATAAACCATCGAAATGGGAAGACTACCTACACTTGGTAGAATTTGCCTACAATAATGGGTATCAAGCATACTTGAAGATGATCCCATTTGAAGAAATTTATGGCTGAAAGTGAAATACTCTAGTAAGCTGGGATAATCCAACTGATAGGGTAGTGGTTGGGCCAGATTTGCTCAAGGAAATGGAAGAACAGATGCTAAAAAATAAGCAGAATTTAAAGATTGCCCAAGACAAGAAGAAAATTTATGTTGATAAGAACAGAACCCACAAAGAGTTCAAAGTGGGTGATCATGTTTTCCTAAAAGAAAAATCCAATACAAGTTCCCTTAAGATGCGAAATTGCGCCAAGTTGGCAGCCATATTTTGTGGGCCATTTAAAATCCTAGAAAGGATTGGGCCAGTTGCATATATGCTTGCATTACCTACATCCATGTGCACATAATGTGTTTCATGTTTCATTGCTTAAGAAATATATAGATGATGCTAATCATGTAATTGATTGGAATGTGATTTAGGTGGAGCAAGAAGGTGTCCTGCAAGTGCATCATGAGCGCATATTGGACCGGAAAAGAAAACATCTCTGGAATCGAGCCGTAGGGATTGTAAAGGTCCAGTGGACCTGGTACGGTCTTGAGGACACGACATGGGAGAATGAGGATGCTATGCGGGAAGAATACCCACATCTTTTTGAATATTTTGAAAATCTTGTCGATACTGTGTGAAAATTACACTAAGGACAGTGCAAAAATAAGGGGAGGGGATTGTAATATCCCCAAGGACGAGCCCTGTTGTAATCATGTTTATTAATTGTAAATCATGTTTTGTAGGCTGGTGAGCTGAGTATTGATAGGTTAGTAGACTTATGTGTTTATTAGGCCGGAGAGCCTAAGTTTTAAAGCTAGGATGCCTATTTTTGTATATGTATTATGCAGAACATTAATAAAAATATAAACATCATTGCGTGCAGACTGACCATGAAGAAAGAGTGATGGGGGACTAATATTCCATTGAGTGGGTAAGGGAAAGAGGCTGAAAGGTTGGAAAGAGAGGCTAAGTGTTGAGCCTAGGGGCTAAACTTAGGAGCTTAAGTCTTAGGGAATAATAATTTATTATTGTTCCAAAATCTGTGTGAAATGTATATTTTTATCTTAAGTTCCTGGAAGGGGAAACGTGTGCAAAAGGGAACACATGCTGATGGAGCACATGCAACCTCATGGGAGACATGTGTCGGCCCTGACACATGCAATTTAACCTAAATATTGATCCATGGAGGGGGTTTTTCCTTCATTCTGGCGCCCGTCTATCTGAACCGGGTGGCTATGCATCTGATCTCGACATTTGAATTATGTAAGCCTCACACAGCTTGAAAACTCAAAGTCTGTGATGTTTTCTTGAGAAACCATTACACCCCTGTCCTAAATGTTGGGTCTATGTTTGACCTCTACGTGAATTGCTTGTCACGCATCCTACAAATGGGTGTTACCTGAACCGTGTTGTGTTTTAGTGGCCTATTGTCGTTTCCTGTTTCCACATCCCATTTTCCTATTGCTACTTTCACCCGTGATTTAGCCAAAAGTTGTTGTTGTTGATGTCATCATGAACTTGCGGGAATATAGTTGAAAATTGGTTGAAGAACCAGGTTGTCAGGCCCATGGTAGAAGAGGAAGGTTATCAGTCTTGTGAGCATATCTCTCTAGGTGAGAGAGCTTGTTGGGAAGTGGTTTTCTCCCAGAGTGAGTCTAGCACCAGCTATAGAGATCTGAGAATTCCTGATCAGGCCTTTTGTTGAGGCCCATAAGGGAGGTGAAGCACCGATGGACTCTGCTTGTGAAGGTGTATACTCCTGGGTGGAACATGCATGTGGGGAATGAGATTCCGTGAGTAGTGGGCAGAAGAAGGCTCCTGGGGAGAGTCCTTCTGATTTCTCTGTGCAATTTTCCTATAACCTCATCCTAGTCTAGGATTCCCTTGCCTTGGGAGGATCTTAGTCCCAGCTCGGGGTTAACCCACTCTTGAGCGTGATGAGAAGCGAGGTCTAAGGATGGGAGGTTCATGGAAGGTTTGCACATGGTTGGTGGAGTTATTACAGTTTCAAATATAAGTATATGCATGTGTTTAAATTCAATTAAAAATGTATGTTTGTGATGCTTGCAATATTATCATGTATTCTGTTGCGATGATATTTACTGTTGATTCCATTAATTCTGTATGTTAGAAGTAATTATATGTCTACTCTTTTAAGCCATTTAACTTCATTTAAATGCATAATATATAAGTATGAGAATTTTTTTGCGTAGTATCATTGCCCATCCGTGGAATGGATGGTCGGGGACATTATAGACAGGGCCACCCAAAACCTCAGAATCCTCCAATTTCTACAATTTATAAGTGTTGTTTGGAAATGCCGCAAAAAATTTGAAGGGACCAATCCACAAGGCTTCAAATTTTCCATGTTTTCCTTTGTCTTGTTTGGGGGCATCCCACTTGAGCACCAGATCCCCCGGCTAGAAATTCTCCTTGCTCCCGCTCTTGTCAAAAGATCATTTCATTCTCTATTAATGGTCTTGTTCTTTATCAAGCAACTGCTCCCTCGTCTACTGCACTTCTACCATCTACAGTATCCTCCAGACCATGTCATCAGGTTCTCCTTGGTATTCCTGGAGGAACTTTTCCATAGGAAAATCAAGTTGAGCAGGAAATATTTCCTCAATGCCATACACTAGCTGGAAAGTGGAAATTCCTTGTGATCTTTTTGTGGTAACTTTGTCAGCCCATAATGCAAACTTCATCTTTGAATCCCAGGCTTTCTTGTTCTCTTCTAATAGCTTCTTTATGATATATATGAGGTTCTTGTTAGAATACTCTGCCAATCCATTTCCCTGAGGGTAGTAGGGAGTAGAGTGGACTAGTGTTATCCCATACTGCTCACAGAAATTAATTAATGGCTCAGCCGTGAAAGAGGCGGCATTGTCTATAACGATCCTGTTTGGATAGCCAAATATGGACATGATGTCTTCAAGGAAACTTATGATTACTTTGTGAGAGGCACTCCTTGTGGGGATGGATTTTATCTATTTGGTAAAATAATCAGTGGTAGTCAAAATGTACCTGTGTTGGACACTTGAGGATGGGTGGATTTCTCCAATGAAGTCAAGACCCCACTGTTGAAAAGGTCCATAAACTGCTACAGGTTTCAAATGCAAAGATTTGAGCTACTTATTTCCAGCAAACTTTTGACACTTGGTACAGGCTCTAATATTTTCACAAACATCAGTAAAAATATTGGGCCATAAATACCCATCTCTAAGTATCTTATATGCTATGGTCCTCCAAAAATGATGTCCCCCACATGAGTTGTCATGAAAATCAATCATTTCTCTTTGGGATTCTTGTGGGTCCAAACATCTCAACAGAACTCCTAGAGGGTCCTTCCAGTACAACACCTGATCAATGATACAATACTTGATTGCTTTGAGTTTCAAATCTCTCACCTTTCTTATGTCCAAACCATCAGGAGACTTCAACTTCTGCAGGAAGTATATGATGTCTTTATACCAGGTGTGTTCTGCTAAGTTGGGTCTGACATGATAGTATTCACCAACAATCTCATTTTGTTGCTTTTCTGAGTCTATATTCATGAAATTTACCCCCAATGACTTGCAATTCGACTCATCCAGTAACTTGGATAAACCTAGGCCTTTCACCAATTTGGTAGGTTTTCTATCCAAGTCAAACTCTATAATTTTGGCGATCCACTTGCTTCTCTTCCCATCAATATCAGATTGGATCAGAATCTCCTTTACTGAGGCCGAGGGGATAGATGCAATAATTTTTTAATGCAGAATATAGACCCTGAAATCCTTGAGGGCTTTCACCAAAGCATAATTTTCCTTCTCCATGATATCATATCTTGTTTCTGCATCCCTCAGTGCTCTATTGAAAAATGAAATAGGTTTCTCTAACCCTTCTTCATTTCTTTGTAACAAAACAACAGCTAGTGTATCAAATGAAGCAAAGGAAAATATCAGAAATTCCTTGGAATAGTCTGGGATTATGAGCACAGGTGCTTTAGTCAGCACCCTCTTTATTTGGTTGAACGAATATCTAGACTCAAAAGTACATTTCACTTCATTCCCCTTCCTAAGCATGGTTGTAATGTATTTAACCAACTCAGCAAAATTAGAAATGAACCTTCTCAAAAAATTGATTTTTCCCAAGAAAGACTAAACCTCTTTCCTGGATCTAGGAGGAGACAAGGACTGGATGGCCTCCACTCTGCTCAGATCAATCTTTACCCCTTCAGTTGACACAATATGCCCCAACAATTTTCCCTCCTCCATGGAAAATAAATACTTCTTGGGATTGAGGGAGAGACCAAACCTTATGCACTTCAGGAAAACCTTGCTTAGATGATAAAAATGCTCTTTATCATACCTGGAGAATACTATAATTTCATCCAAATAGATGACTACAAATTTATCTTTTCTCCAATGAAGGCAATGCCCATAACTCGCTGGAAGGTCGCTCATGCATTCATCAATCCGAAGAGAATTTTAGCATACATGAATGTGCCCCAAGGAGTTGTGAAAGTTGTCTTTTCTCTATATTCAGGAAATAAAAAGATCTGATTATAACTGGAGAAACAATCGACCATAGACATCCTGGTTGAACCAGTCACTTTCTGCAAAATGTTCTCCATTTTTGGCAAGGGGTAGTTGTCCTTTTTGGAGCTCCTATTCAAAATTTTGAAATCAACACACAACCTGATTTCCCCATTCTTCTTCCTGAAAGGGGACAAATTATCCACCCACTCTAGAAATCTCAAAGGGATGATGATCTGTGCATCCAACAACTTCTTAACTTCTTCAATTGGCAGCACCGTGGGATTTATTTGTCTGAGCTTATGCTTGAAAGGTTTGGCATCTTATTTCAAAGGGATTTTGTGTTCAATGACACTGGTGTCATATGTTCTCAAATCCTTGTATGTCCAAGAAAAAACATCAATGAACTCCTTCAAGAGTCTAACATATTCATCCATTTGTTCTTTTGACAAGTTGCTAGATAATTTGACCCATTTGGGATCCTCCTCCATTCCTAGATTGCATTCAGTCACATCAGCCTCTTCAGTTGATCCTTCAACCTTTACAACAACATCGTTTATGTCAAACAATATATTCAAAGGGACAAGCCCCTTTGGAATATGGTTGCTAGGAAACTGAACAATATGATGGTTAGCAATCTTGTTCATAAAAACATCAGCATGAGGGCTTTCTTCATAATCTTGATCCTAGTCGGTATGCATATTAGAAAATTCATCCATAGTCTCAAGGAATTTTTTTATCTCAATATCATCCTCAAATACCTTCCAATGTTTGACGTTGTCAAGAATAGAGGGTATGTATTTCATCTCCACCTCATATTTGAGTTTGGGGGGAAAAGGGACCTTAAAATTACTTGTTGAGACCACTAAGGAATATGCCACAGAGTTCTCCTCCCTTGGAACAAATGAAATATTGAACACCAAGAAGAAACTATCAATCATATCCCATACCTCATTTCTATAGGCCCTTAACCTCAGGTGCATAGCTTGATACAGATTTCTGACTTGATGAAAAATTAGCTCATCGTTTCCAAACATTGCTAGCTCTTCAATTTTCATGTCTTTGGAAGATCTCAAACCCAAGACAATAGCCTCATATTCTGCCATGTTGTTTTTTGTTTCAAATTCCAACTTTCAGGACAAATATATGGTATCTTGGGTGGGGGAAATAAAAACTAATCCAGCACCAGTACTTTCCTTAGAATAGGCTCCATCAAAAAACATTTTCCACATAGAGGTCTTGGGGGGAGGCTCTTTGCAAAAGGTAATAGGTTGCTTTATAATTTCAATAGGAGGTTGAGGAACATCAGAGAGCTGAAAAATAATGGTTCCTAAATCAGTATCGACTGAGAAAATGGGGTGGTTGATGGGATTGGCTTCATCACTGATAATGTAGGCAAGTTGTGTTTCTCTGTAAATCCTTCTGTGTTCCCCTCCGAACACAGGAATGGTGGCATATGACAGATCCATCTTCAAATTTCCCTCTAGTATTTTGATCCATGATCTAGACAAAAGCATCCCAAACTTAGGAGGAATAGCAGCTACCTCTATATTCATGACCACACTCTTCATTAGCAATTGGAACAAGGAGACGAACATTTATTTAATAACCCCGAGGCATTTCACTTTCCTAGAATAAAATGAATACAGGTCATGGTAGTTTTTTTTAACTTCCAACCCTAACTCATCCATGATAATTTTAGGCATACGATTGTGAGATTCTCTTGAATCCATCAAGCAATTGTGCAACACCTTATCATGGATGCTCAATGATGTATAAAAGGGAGGTGAGGAATCATCTCTACCCTCTACCAAAGGGCCTAGTATAACAGCTAGTTTTTCATCTTGAAGGTTGACTAAGTCTGTGGGATGAGATGACATTTTAGGTTGCCACACTTTGGAGAGGCACCTTATGAATTCCTCAAAATTGATCAAACCCGAAAGAGGTACAGGGATCCTAATCTTTTGAAACTCCTGCTCTAAGATATATGAGGAGGGAGGCTTCATAATCTCCTTCACTTCTGGGATAAGGATATTGACCACTGATGGGGGGTCTTGCACCTTCATTTATTTATTGTTGTCTTCCACCTCTTTAGCAGGCTTCTCAGTTCTGGTAGGCTGGTCAAAAATATCAAGCTTCCCCTCTTTGTTTTTTGACCTCAGATTATATCTATTTGGATGATTGCTAGACTTTTCCCATTTTCTGAGCTCATTTAATTGACTATCCATGAGAGACTCCTCATATGCAGCTTGGGTTAAATGAGGAAATGAGGAGGTGTCCCCAAGACAATGAATTTCAGGATCAAGCTCGTCTTCCTCTCCTTCTTCATCATTAACAAGGTTATTTTGGAGAGGAACTTGAATTTTATGATCATCTCTATCTCTGTTTATTTGATCTCTTTGGATGATTTGGGGGGCATTGTTTGGTATTTTGAAGATACCCCTATTATCATCCTTTTGGGGATACCTATAGCTCTACTTTGATTCCAACTTCAACCTTTCCACCTCAATAGAATGTGATTTTATCAACCTGGCGCTTTTATCTTCTGGGGGGGTGGGCAACAGAGGAATCAGAGGTTGAAGTTTCAAATTTACCTCTTCTCATGTCTCTATCGGATTTGCTCCTGATTTTGTCTACTACCAGTAGATTAGATTCTACTTCAAGGGATGCATCTTGCATATGAACCAACGAGGTGGCCCTTCTCTCTCTCAACAGGAGGAAAAACTTGGGGTCAAAATCACTAGCATAGGTAACCTTGGCTGAGGTTTCAGTAGGTTTTACTTCAAGGGGAATATTACCATACATCCTATTGAATCTTTTTGAGAAATCTGAAACAGATTCCCCTTGTTTCCTCTTAAGTGCCCCAAAATCTGTAATATAATAAAGAAAATCCTTTTTATCCCCCCAATGTATTAAAAATGTATCACCTAGGGCTTGAATCCCATCAATATATATGAGGGAAGAGCCCCTAAACCATTTCCTAGCCTCACCATTAAGGCTATGGAAAAAAACTCTCATCCATACATCTTGATTCGAGATGTCATGATTATCTGCAAAACTATAAAAGGCATCAAGTTGTTCCTATAAAATTATGTTTTCCTCCCATGTGAACTTGGGAAACACCTTAAGGTAGCCTTCATCCAGGAGATCATTCAAAGGCTAAGGTAAGGCAATAGGGGCGTATCTAGTAGCCACTATCTCATCCATTATGTCTCTAGGCGGATTAGCACCTGCCATTGGGATGTGAAGTGGAGG
Source organism: Picea sitchensis (assembly GCA_010110895.2). NCBI lineage: Eukaryota > Viridiplantae > Streptophyta > Pinopsida > Pinales > Pinaceae > Picea > Picea sitchensis. The sequence continues at coordinate 33,371 of SNQJ01S0104181.1, read as the reverse complement.
AGAACCAGGAGGAGATGGAGATGGGACAGGTACAACTGCAGTTGTGTGTCTGGTAGAAAGAGGCAATGACTGATTGTTGGGGGAAAATGATACAGGGCTCGAGGAGACAGAAGTTTCCCCTTCTGTAAATGTAGAAACTCTAATAGGGGGAGGAGTAGTAAATTCTAGAGTGGAAAAATATTTTGAGGTCCTGGCTCTAAACCACTATATGATATCAGGGGAAACAGGGGTGTCAAAGCTTTCTCCTTGTAAACCAAGGCCAGGAGGGGAGAATGCAACAAGAAAACTCCCAAAATTTAAAATTCTTGAAACTCCAACAGATGGTATAATAGGAGAACTAGAAGCAGTTAATGGATATTTTAAAGGATTATGTAAATTACCAGAATCACCTGGTACAATAGTTGAGGTACCTTCCTGAGAGGTCTTTCCATTTCTGATAAATTTCTCTGGGTCAGCTTCAGGTGTCGCTACAGGAAGCTGCAGAGTGGACCTTATGTGTCTGCTTCTGGGAGCCACAACTGAAACAGTGGAGTCGCCAGGTGTAAGTTGCGATCTTCAAGGTACTGATTTCTGATGCACCTTCAGAATCAGAATTTCTCTGTCGTTCTTACCCATGGAAATGTATTCAATTCATCCCCAGCAATGGTGCCAAGAATGTTAGCACCTAGAGTCACCCTCAGATTGCTGGAGGATAAGCCCAGTACCCATCAGAGTTTTTGGTGGATGTTGGTTTCATATGAGTGGAGTTAAATGGAAAAAACTCAATATATGAATGGTGTTCAACATGGAAGTGGACAAGAAATGCATAGGGAAGTGAGGGCCACAACTAACTTCAGTTAGTGAACTGAATTTAAGTGTGACCAGAGGGAAGACTTAGTAAGAAAGGTGGACAAGACTTCTATGGGCATCAGGCCTTCAAGCAACTTGGAGAAGCAAAAATCAGTCTCAATATCACTCTTAATCTCAAGATTAAGAAACTGAAATATGTCCAAACAACACAGTCACTACAGCACAATGATCAAACCCACATCACCATGTAGCTACAACAACTCGACTGGATCCTCCATACCCGAGAAATTCATTGTAAGAGGGAAAACGATCACAAGGAAGTTGAGTAAAACTAGTCATGATATCGTTGCAATCAAACCTACATTACAATAGCATAACAACTCCCGAATGGATCCTCCATGCCCGAGTGTTTTAGCACATTTTTAACAAAGAGATGAAAAGAGACTGACTTCTATTAATATGGAAGTCTCAAATCCGATACATAACCAGAGAACAGTTCTAGCATCAAAACATTACTAAATAGGGAGCTCTACTCAACCAGTTGACGACCTTAACAAAATATTAAAACTATCTAAGAACATTTCACCACCACCAAGAGTGTGACCTGGTCACAACAATTTCGGCATGTTCTTCTATCAGAATGAACGTGCAACCCTCTGTCAGATGTGAGCTCAGATCAGCATGGGATTTGTAGGAAAATCTACCCACAGGGGTACCACGAGCTGACGGTTCAGTCCCTATGGTCGGGCCTTCCATGCCTTCCATTTATGGAGTGAGCCAAGGTTTCAACCACTAGCTCTATTTTCATTAAATTCCTTTTCTTAGTATTGCAACACAACTCAATGCTTAGGGGGAGGCCACACGCTGCTCTTAGATAGGAATTTATACGAGAACGTGATTGCAGGGCTGCTCAAAAGTGGTTTAGGTTCAGACTGCTTTTGGGCCCGCAATCCATCACCTTTTGCCACGTAGCACTTTTTCTTTATCATGGTTTCAATTGTGAGACCTCTCAAGAAAATTATCGCTCGATCATGTTGCGTCCCCGTAATGAACTGTGGTCGTATATTTGGTCCCAATCTAAGATCTAGATGCACCTACTAAATTTAGTGCTACTGCCAAGATTAATCACCTGCCAACTTTAGAATCTGCCAAAACTATGCCCTGGGGGAGGGGGACGCTACTTTTGACGTTGAAAAATAATACCTCCCAGAGGATGATATGACATGGAGGCTTGATGTCATCATGTTTATGTGTCATGAAAGAGAAGCAACACATGTCACTAAGAAAGAAGTGAATAATATTCCCATGACTGCTTGGACTGAGTGCCACGTGTCATTGTTGGATAGGTGTCAAGTGTCATGACCAATGAGTATGCCACACGTCTACACTGATGGGTGCCACATACTCTCTTAACTCGACGATTGATATCTCCTTCAGGTCTCCAAGATCTGGGAAAATGAAAACTCAAACATATTTTTTCCTTGAAGAAAAACATCTGGAGTTAAGAATATGACGATGTGTGGCCTCCAAAGATCGACGACTGAGATCCCTTCATGGCTCTGGGCTTCGAAATTCTCAATAGTCAAACTTTATTTTCCCCAAGAAAATCCGTCGAAGCTAGGGATCTGACGATCCGTGGCCCCTGGATTTGGACAGTCGAGATCCACTTTGGGTCTTCGGGCTACGGGAGAATCAAAACTCAAATCTCGCTTACCTTAGGCTTATTTTACCTGGAGATTTCAATCTGTTGACGCGCGTCCTCTTGAATCGAACAACCGAGAATTACTTCGGGTCTCCGAACTCCAGAAAAATCAAATCTCAAATCTCCTCTGCTTTCAACTACTTTTACCCAGAGCTATGGAGTTGTTGACGCGTGGCCCCATCGATGGATGGTCCAAATTCACTTCAGGCCTACATAGATCGATGCTTCGGCACTTCGATACTTCGACCACTTTGGCCCCTTCGAGACTTCAGGCGCTTCGAGACTTCTGGACTTCGGACGCTTCATGCCTTCGAGACTTCAACCACTTTGGGAATTCAGCCACTTCAGGACTTTGACACTTCGGGCTTTGACCCTTCGGGAATTTGACTCTTCGACACTTCGGGACTTCAGTCACTTCGGTACTTCGGCCACTTCGGCACATCAGGCTTCGGCCCTTCAAGAAATTTGCACACTTCTTGTTTCAAGACTCCCGAAGCTCATTTCCCTGAACACTTGGATCGGATGCCACCTGTCTCCTTTAAGATCTATGTCTCATGCTTGTTTCAGGACTTCGACATTTTCCCTTCTCTATACTTGGTGCAATTTTGAGATTTTGAATACCCACGAGCCATTGATCTAAAATCCATGTGGGATCTCCGTCATTGAAAACTGAACCTGCCTGTTGCTTGCATTTAAATCCCTAAATGGACTTCCATGAAAGTTGCGCATGGTTTCCATGGTTGCGGCCTGAGTGAACAAGGACTTGGATGACTTTCTGTGGGATAGGGAAAATAGATAGAATGGTGACTGAAACAAAGGAGACGAGCATTCATCCTTAGAGAAAAAACAGAGAGTTTTAGGGCCAATAATTCCTTTGGGTAAGATATCAAGGGGAATCAAGGCACTCAAAAAAAAAGGGGCAAACAAAAAATGACTTTAACAATCGAAGGGGAAAATTCAAGATCTAGCCTGGGAAAAGGAGAGATACAGGGAAAGGATACAGACTTAGGTAGAAACCACAAAACCACAAGACTCTGACAAGTTCATGTGATAACACAATCCCTATCTGACTCAGGGTCCCTACATAATAACCTCTACAAGAAACCTATGTGGATACCTAGGTCAAACAAATAAATTCACCACGGTATAACCAATGCTCAGGCAAGAAGTTGCAGGTTCAGTTCACTATATGGGCAGGGTAGAAAATCCTGAAATGTCGAAAGCATCACCTCTTAAGTAGGTAAAGGCACTAGCGAAACCCCCATATACAAATAGAATCCCAAAAATATCTTTGATACTAGGAAGGTATTAGAGGGTTATCTCTGCAACCAACTTCACGCGACTTCATGCTTAACTCTGGTGTGATCGGAGCCTCCTGATGACAACAATTACACAATGGGTTTCACTGCTCCCTGGTCATACAATACGTTGAGTTTTATAGCCTCGGAGAAGTTTACTCACAAAATCCTATTCCAAGGCCCTAGGTCCTACACTTGTTTGTGTACCCTGAAAAATAAAATTGTTTCTAATCAATTTTAATTATTTAATGTTAATTTTAATGGCTTATGCTTACTCAAGAGGTGTGATCATGAAACTGATGGTATAATGACTCAACATATATAAAAAGAAGCAAATATAAAAACAATGCTAAGTACTAGTCTTGATTTTCAAAGATATGGTAAGCTTCTAAATGATGTTTTTAGAATGCAATCTCTACAATTTTAAGGGAGTGCAATCTTTCCTAATACACCAAAACTAATTTAATGTGGCAAAAAGTGAAAATACTATAAGTAAAATGCAAAAAAGCAACAATTTTTTTTTTGTATTTTCAATATTAATAAAATGAAAATGCAAGGATTGAATAAACAACTCCTTAGGTAGACCCTATTTCAAGCATAAAGAGACAAGCCAAACAGAACACCAAGAGGCGACTACCTAGACCAGAATACAAGGACAAGAAATGAGTTCACCAAAAAGATTCACCAATAATGCGGCTTCCTATCACTTTGTAGGCACTCAACAGTCAAGAAAAGGACCCAAGAAGTCTCGGCAACTAGGAAACCTCACCCAACAAACACTAAACTCAACCAAAAAGGATCAAAACATAGTTTACATGACTTTTCATGGAATAGAGGCGTATGTACAGGCCCGAAAGACAGAAAACTCACGTATGTACACAACTATCAAGGGAAAAATTGTGTATGCCAAAGAAGACACTACAAAGGAAAGGGTTAGGATAAGAAACTCAGATATAAAGAAAAATAAAGNGGAGAAGTTTACTCACAAAATCCTATTCCAAGGCCCTAGGTCCTACACTTGTTTGTGTACCCTGAAAAATAAAATTGTTTCTAATCAATTTTAATTATTTAATGTTAATTTTAATGGCTTATGCTTACTCAAGAGGTGTGATCATGAAACTGATGGTATAATGACTCAACATATATAAAAAGAAGCAAATATAAAAACAATGCTAAGTACTAGTCTTGATTTTCAAAGATATGGTAAGCTTCTAAATGATGTTTTTAGAATGCAATCTCTACAATTTTAAGGGAGTGCAATCTTTCCTAATACACCAAAACTAATTTAATGTGGCAAAAAGTGAAAATACTATAAGTAAAATGCAAAAAAGCAACAATTTTTTTTTTGTATTTTCAATATTAATAAAATGAAAATGCAAGGATTGAATAAACAACTCCTTAGGTAGACCCTATTTCAAGCATAAAGAGACAAGCCAAACAGAACACCAAGAGGCGACTACCTAGACCAGAATACAAGGACAAGAAATGAGTTCACCAAAAAGATTCACCAATAATGCGGCTTCCTATCACTTTGTAGGCACTCAACAGTCAAGAAAAGGACCCAAGAAGTCTCGGCAACTAGGAAACCTCACCCAACAAACACTAAACTCAACCAAAAAGGATCAAAACATAGTTTACATGACTTTTCATGGAATAGAGGCGTATGTACAGGCCCGAAAGACAGAAAACTCACGTATGTACACAACTATCAAGGGAAAAATTGTGTATGCCAAAGAAGACACTACAAAGGAAAGGGTTAGGATAAGAAACTCAGATATAAAGAAAAATAAAGGTTTCCAAACAACATGCGACACCTAAAATCAGGAAAACAGAGAGTAATGAAGGAGAAAAATCACCCAATACCCCAAAAGGGAGATCATCCCTAGTGGAGTCATTGATTATGTTACGAGAAAAATATCTATGGCATGGGGTAAACCACAACATATAGAATGACAACCAGAAATAAACTCTAATCCCAAGTATGCTATATAAATAGAAATGCTAGCAAGAGAAGCCTAAGAGCCTACATTGTCCGGATATCTGAAGAAGACCATGACTGATATCATGACCGGAATCTTGATGCCTGCAACTTATCCCCAACAATCAAGATATATAGGAATATACAAATTATAGAGAAAGTTATCATATAAAATAGCATAATCCATTAACATGTATAAAAAATATTCCCATGGGAAGTAATGTAAATATTTGTGACATATAACTGGACAAGAAAAGAGTATTTCTATTAATGTAACAAAATGGAAGTACATGGATGACAAACTTTTGTAACGACACATATCGGAACCGAGAAACTAAGTCCCTCTAGTGGGGCCTCCACCACTTCAATCCTCCACAAAGGCAAGCTCACGAGTGGTAGGATAAATTGAGTTTATCCTTCTCAAGATAGGGAGAGCTTGGAGGATGAACACAAGAAGTTCAAACTTTCAAGGACAAAAGGGATGCAGACTCAATATGAAGTGAAATTTCTCCAGAGTCTCTTTGCTCTCAATGATGTGTTCCTTCCTTCAAGTCTTGTATATGGCTCAATTTATAGCCTTCAAATGGAATTGAAGGGTCGATTCGGTGTTTTTCCAGTATATGGAAGGTCAAGGATCGTGAATCTCGTGACATGGCATGGAAACCCGACATATTTTTTAATTTTTGAGCATAAAACATGATGTACGCGGGTTGTAATGGAGAAAACTTTGTATAAGCAATTTGTCTAACTGTGGCTCACGTATATGGACAAAAATTTGTATTTTTTACTGTGGAGTGAGAAAAAAGGGGAAATTAAGTTTGAAGAGGGAAATGGAAGGACATCAAAGAAAGATGCATGGAGAGTGACAAAAATTGATATAACATTTACGAGAAATTTGAATGAAGCATCTAAGTTTGAAATTTTATCACATGTTGAGTGCTAAAAATCTATGATGGAGAGAAAGTGTGGGTTTTCATTTGTCATTAAAAAAAGAAGAAATCCAATGTGTCATGGAAACCATGTTTGTTCTGGAAGTCATTTGAATTTTGCAACATGATATTCTAGGGAAATGTTTTGATTAGCTAGTAGAACCCATATTGCATATTGGTGTATTCTTCACAAATATATCACTACCAACAAGAAGGTATTCCATCATTTTCAAATTGTAGTTATATATTTTCAAGAAGTTTTTGGTTAGTCACTTCTTGGAAATTTGTTGTTTCAAGAAACAATTAGGCTGGTAATTTAAGAACGTGTCTTAGAAGATGTTAAGGTATCCTTTGGATTCTCTTGGAATCCCAAAGAATTGTATCTTATAAATATTAGGTATTTTGAACCCACTAGGGGTTTGATTCAGTTCATCTCAATAGAGAGGCTAGATTGTACTCATGAATTCCAGATTATAAAGATTGAGATACTTGTTCTACTATGTTTGTTTAAGTAATTGTTTTCAATTTGAGGGTTTCAACACCTTTCTCTTTGTTGAGATCATTTCTTGTTTTCGTGTTTTCCTTCCCCGTTCTATCTTCCCAACTTATTTTTTCCATTTATTTTCCCTCTTCTACACCTCCCCTTGTTTCCCTCTTTATTTTATCCTTTCTTCTCTCTCTTTCTAGTTACCATACTTAGTCATTTTTCAGTGATTGGTAGGTTCACGGGTTGGTGGCTTGGTGGACCTTCATCTCCATCCACTTTCCCATGTCATAATTTCTTTGCTACACTCAACCATTTTTCAATTTTGCAGGTTCGCAGGTTGAAGCCCTCATCCTCCAAGCTCTGTGATATTCACTTTGCACCCCAACTTCCATGATATAGATTTTGACCATCATATTTGTCATGGGTGTTGAGCCCTGAAGTATTTTATTACTTCTACATACAAGTTTGAATGAACTCCTTTCTGCACTTAACATATTTTTTATCATCCATAATTGCGAGTTCACGGGTTTTCGGGTTGTCAGGTTCAATAAAAGCTCCAATATTCAAACTCGCTCTCGTCTGTCCTTGCCATTCTCTTTCTTTTCCCAATATGAATTAAGTGTTGTTTAATGATAACAATTGTTGTGCAAGCTCCGAAAAGATCATCATTAATGGAGAAATGCTCGAGGAATTACTCATTAAATTTCATTAAATCTCCATTTTCTAAGGGATTAAATTATCATCATCTCTCCGAAAATATTTATTTGAATTTATTATCTAACTGAAGAAATAATCTCGTCAACTTATGGAAGCATCAGCTAGACAACAGTTTTATGGTGATACTTTAAATATCTTTGGTCGTGAAGACCAGAACTTCCAGTGGTCAAGGGCATATTCATACTATTCCTCTCCTCCTACATAGAAAGATGTAATTTGGGCATCTGGAATCGCTCACGTTGGGTGTGTTCCTAAGTTTTTTTTATTGTAAAGAACTTGTTGCATGGTGTGTGGACAAGTACTTGCCTAGCCAAAGAATTATACAACTCCAAGATCATTCTCAAATTTCCCTTTCACCGCAAGTTTTTCGTAAGATGTTGAAGCTTCTAGAGCCGACGATTACTTTCAAAGGAGAAGACTGCTGAGATTTTTTGAAGAAACATAACAATGAGCTTGACCTCCTACCTGAATATTTGGAGAATCCTGTATCTATTCCAGAAGACATAACCAAGATCCAGTTTGATTCTTTTAAAAACCCTTATCAAGAAATTGCATGATTGTTTACCAAGTTGACAGGTCAGGAAAGAACTACTTCTATCTCTCGCACGATTTTATATATTTTGTATTTTACAATGAAGGAACATGCCATTTTTTACTGGGGAAAACTTATTTCTATCGAAATCATGTCCCAATTACTTCTATCTTCTTATCTGATATTTTCTATTGTGTATTGTTGCCAATTCCCAAATTTAACCATAAGTAAAAGGGTGAATCATGAAATAGATCCAGTTACCTTATGGTATCAGGCACTATGGAGAAATAATACCTCTTTGTATTTTATGAAGTTTATAATTATTTTGTTTCAGTCTTCAAAGGGTTGTTGTTGGGTGAAAATACTTCAAGGATATCTTACCAAGCTAACAAATTCTTAGAGAAAAAGGGAACAATAGAACATATGGAGAATCACTGTCATAAGGATATTGTGCTCAAAATAAAATCCTTCTTTTCTCTCATATCATGTATCTGAAAAACTATTTATTACAGAGGTGGAAAGGAAATATAACTTATGGATACATTTTTTCTACGAAAAAAGGAAAACGCAATTTATTCCCCTACCATGGAAGATTGTAGATTTCATGTTTAGAAATATAAATAAAATTGACTAGTTTGCAAATCATTTCAAAAATGTCAATTTAGAGTATGTTGAAAAGATAAAAGAATTTGATCCGAACAAAATATTTGTAGGACATATGCTTTCGGTGGGATTCAGTCATTCTTTCATCCAAACTATCTTGAATGAAGAGGAAGAAGGTAACAAACAACGTACTCATGTACATGATGTTGGTGACCTAGAAACATTACTTAGTAATAATAATTTTTATAAGAAAAAGGGAAAAGGTCCCGGTAAAAGAAGCGCTCAGTTTCTATTTGTTACTCCCAAGAATACCATTTCTTGGAGCAATGCTCCAACGGCCCACCCTGTTAAAAAGGTTGTCAACAATAGTTCAAGTGGAGGGGGAGAGAAGAATCTTCCCTTTGGGAAAATTGAGAGTTCGCATAAGCTCCCTGTGAGAAAGAAAAGGAAGAATTTAGTGCAAGAGGAAGAGGGTAATATTATAGAAAATGACATCCAAATCTTTCTCTGGAGGACATGGAGCTAGAAGTAGATATTGGGAAAATATTTCTTGCAATCGAACAACTAGAAAATATGGCTCAATAAAATTCTTTATTGGAAGTCGTTGCAAATGATACCTTTAGTGAAGAAGAATCCTTCACTTTTCAAAGTGTTGTTTTTTTATAAAGAGTCTAAAAACTTGATTGTAGAAATAAGTGACCAGAATAAAAAAAAGGGAAAGTCTCACTTAGAGTTTGACTTGAAGCACATGCGACCGTCCCAAATTTCCAAAATCCATAGGGAAATCGGGAATGCTCTTGATGAGTCTATTGATGACTTGGAAGTTGAAAATGCTAAGTTAAAAGAAAGGATCAGATAATTTGAAAATGCCTTAATGCCTCTTCCAATCATGGCAAGTCCTTTGTCAATGAGTAAACCAACTACACCCTCTATTAAGTTAAAAGGATATTTTAGTTTACTCACAGTAGTTTGAAGGTATGTAGAGAAAAACATTAAAAAGAGAATGTTGTTGATAACAAAAGAATGGGAGGTGTCAAAAAACATTGTTTCTTTTGGCTCAAGGGCACATGCTTTTCATGAGTATATGCAAGTTGATTTAAAGAATGAAGAAGTTTTCTATGCTGAAGTTGTATTTCCATTTGGAATAAAAGTATCAAACATGACAAAATTGAAAAGAAGGGAAGAGGATCTACCTTCTCCAAGTCGAATTAAACAACCAAATTCTTGTTGGAAAGAAAAGATCAAGAATTTGAATAACATTGTCCAAGCATGCAGTGAAGCCATAGTAAAAGGAGAAGAACTATTTAAAAGGCTCACGGAGATAGATCTGGCATGAAGCATTGATGAGGTACAAGACCCTAAGTTAATTCTCAATTCAATGTTTATGACAAAGCAACAATTTGATGAACAAGTTGAGATATTAAAGGGGTTATCAACTGAGAAATTTTATGGCATAATTGAATATAATGGATAAGATATAGACAATTGGTTGGTTGATTATTCTGTGAAAAATCAAGATATTGAGGAGGCAATACATGGAATTTCTCATGACTTAAGAGACTTGTAAGGATAATTATTCAATATTAAAATCGGGCATGAAAGAAATGTTTCACCAATGAAAAACTACATTGAATATTGGTTTAAAAAGGCAATTGATAAATTAACCAAAGAAGGCCAAGAAGCAGCAATTGAGACGGTTCCTATAACCATCAATGAGGAAAATAAAAGGACATCAACAAGTAATTAAAAGAGGAGAGAGATCATCATAGTAAGTTTATGTTGATCACATCTTTCTTTCTTTATTAGGTTTTCATCCAGTTACTACACTTCTTTGACTAGAAAGGTTTAACCGAAATCTAATAACTCCTTCTTGTCTTCTTTCCAGGTCATTCTACTCTATCATCGCCCACCATATTCTTTCCACAACTTACTTCTTATTTATATCTTCTTTATGGTCCGGGGAGCCCCAATCCCAGTATTAAGGACACACACATTTAAATTTCAAAGCTTTGTAACAGACTCTATATTTTTCAGAAATCCCAAGAGAACTATTTTGGGATCAGTTTTGACGGTGTTTTATAACTCTGAGTTTTGAGTATAAAATATTTGAGATTGATCTATCATTTTCTCTATTTGAGATCCACATGTGTTTACTCTATTAAAGTTCTCTTATGCGTGCATACCATTTTCTTTTATTTTATGTGATCATAAATCTTTAGTTTAACTATGAAGGATGTGAGGAAATTTTCCTTACCTTTTCTTAAATATGCAATGTATGAGGTTCCTTGTCATCTCTCAGGAACTCTCTTTAAAAACAAAACTTTTATTTTACTGCAATCTTTACATTTCTTTGAATATCACGACAGACTTTCTCAAAGTCCTATATTATTTTCAAAAATCTAGAATTTGAAGAAAATATTGAAACAAAGAGGAGCACCACCTCTATAAAAATGTTGGGGGATTTATATCCTCATGAGGTTGTTTTTTTGGTCCTAATGGATTCAAGCATCAACACTCCTTTAGAGTAAGAGGCTAATCCAAAGGTGAAATATCTAGTGGTTGAATCCCCTCCTAAATAGTTATATTTCCTTGTTGTTTTGTTTCCTTCAATGGTTGTATATTTATTTCTGCATTTTCACATATTTACTTCAATGGCTATAGCTTTCTTTTAATGATTTTTTTTTAGTTATTTTCTTCATTAAAATTCAAAAAATAGTTTCTTTAAATTTCCTTATTTTTAATTGTTTATGTTAGTTAGATGATCCATATTATTTTGAGAACGACATGAAGGCATAAATATAACCGAGATATAACAATGAAATACACAAAAATAAAGAAGAGAACACAAAAATACAGTGAAACCCAACTTCTATTACTGAATAAGATAGAAAAACATTGTAGAACACAAAATGGAAAAAATGGGGTAGTTTATCTCTAAAAAAAAAGAGATGTTGGCTACGCTTCATTCACAAGAAGCTTTTCATCACACTCCATTGCATGCTTAAAGGGACTCCTTCACCTCAATTATATATGAGAGAGTGACAAGAGAACAATTCCCATGATGCATGTGGGATAAATTGGACTAAGTTTATAAAATGTCATAGGCATGTAAAACACTAGGATTTCTCGGGCGATCACCCATCCTAGTACTACTCTAGCCTGAGTGTGCTTAGCTGCGGATTTCTAATGGGATCCGGTGCATTAACACTATTTTGTAGGCATGTACATAAGAATACTAGGAAATCATTAAATGATGTATGTAATTAACAAATTAAGATGAAATTACATTCCATTCCCCATAAAAAGGGTGAATATTATGGTTTATCAAAACCACAGGCTCAAAATGGTGATTCAATGGAAGAGGTGGATGGCCATTGAGATCCATCTAGATCATTCCTCCCCCCTTAGGAAGCAATGGTCCCCATTGCATCAAATTCCCTTGGTAGATGGGGATACTTCTTCTAAATCTAAATCTTGTTGTGTTGCTTGCCTTGTTGAAGAAGTTGTCATGTTTATCTTGTTGAAGGATGTCATGAACTTGTTGCTGGAGGAGTTGTATCCTTTCAACCAATCTAACTGCATGATCTACCTGAGTGTGGGATGAATCTATCGGTGAATATGAAACATGAAGAGTATGAAGGGTTGTGTTATAACCTTTCTTGACTAGGCAGTGTGGAGGCACGCATGTAGGTGCAGCAAGAACATCTTGGTACTCATATACAATCTTGTCGATCTGCTTCTACTGGATAGAAAGGTCTTGGGTTGAGGCTTCAATGGTTACAGTGTCCTTCTATTCACCTTCTGATCACATTGTTAAGAGGATAAACTTTCCAATATGAGAGATTACTTTGTGTCATTGTTTTGGTCGGACAATATTCGAAACTACCTCTGGTATCCGGTATAGTTGACCCCCCAGAGTAACAATGACTCTATGGGCTCGAGACTCATAAACGACATGACACCTCCACAAATATGGTTGGCCTAATAGAACATCACATACTTCCAATGGGGCAACATCACACAATACCTCATCCTTGAAGGGCTTGATGTCATAGGACAGGCGACACTGTTGGATGACACGAAGATCTTGACCCTGGCGAGGCCACCCGATGTTGTATGGATGCAAGTGTGGTGTTGTTGGAAAATCCAACTTCTTGAAAATCTCTGCTGAGATGATGTTCTTTTGGCTTCTGCTATCAACAATAAAATGTAGTGGGGTCCCCTTCACCCACATCTGTGAATGGAAGAGTCGCTCTCCCTCCTCAAGACCCTCTTCTGGTTGGATTGTTGTAGTTGCGATAGTAGCAGTGGGTTCTACATCAATGATTTGTCTCCTTTTATTATTTTATGAATCGGGGTCCAATTCGGGGTTCGTCTCTTTGTCTTTGAGCTCGGCCACCAATGACTGTATTGAGCGACATTCATCAGTGTTGTGCCAATGGATATTGTGGAACTCACACCACTTTCTGGTGTCTTTCTTAGACTTCATGTTACCCTCCTTTGTCTGCATATGGGACTGGCTCTCTTGAGGTTGGCCTTCCTTGCGTTCTCCATGTTTCTCCCACTTACTCTGTTGCTTGAATTTCTACTCAATTTTCACTGCATATCGATAAGCAACTCTAAGTGAGCAGATGTCCAAGAAATCCATATTTGTTTGGATGTACCTGTGTAGACCACTACAGTACTTCAAAACCAGTTGTCTCTCAGATTCTTTGATACCCAACTTTAAGTGCAAGGTATGAAATATTTTTTTGTACTCTACCACCATCTGGTCTCTTTTCTGACACAGATTTGTCCATCTCATGTATTTGTCATCATAGTTTCTAACAGGGTAGAACTTTTCCTTTAGGGCATCTACAAAGGCCACCCAAGTGGTTTCTCTCCCAAATAGTGTAGATTCATCTGCGGTGTACCTCTCCCAGTAACCTTCCCACCAAGATCTAGCATGGGGAAGGGATTTAAGGAGCGCAAAGGTGATCTTTTCACTGTCGGAAACATTTTGGACACAGTAATAACCTTCTAGCAGATTCAACCATTTTTCTAAAGCATTTGCATCTATCTGGCCTTCAAATAAAGGGATATCAAGATTGACTTGTACCTTGAAGGGCGTCACACTTGCAAAATTGTTGCTTGTCTAAGATGCCTCGGTTGTCACCATCAGTGGTCTTCTAAGGATATGAGAAAATTTTTCCATCACCTTGTTCATTTGTCACATGATGGCTTCCTCGAGCAACATCTTGAAAGGATCTCATGTTCTGTCATCTCTCTTTTCTTCCTCCATGGGGGCTCACTTGGGCTAGCGAGACTGGTTTTCCTCAAGCGAAACTAGCTTAAGACCCAAATATCTATACCATAACCTCATCGGGGACATGCTCTGAGAAATGACAAGGAGTAGACCACTTTGATACCACTAATCCAGATTATTTTGAGAACGACATGAAGGTAGAAATATAACCGATATATAACAATGAAATACACAAAAATATAGAAGAGAACACAAAAATACAATGAAACCCAACTTCTATTACTGAATAAGATAGAAAAACATTGTATAACACAAACTGGAAAAATGGGGTAGCTTATCTCTAAAAAGAAAGAGATGTTGGTTACGCTTAATTCACAAGAATCTTTACATCACACTCCATTGCATGCTTAAAGGGACTCCTTCACCTCAATTATATATGAGAGAGTGAGAGGAGAACAATTCCCATGATGCATGTGGGATAAATTGGACTAAGTTTATAAAATGTCATAGGGATGTAAAACACTAGGACTTCACGGGCGGTCACCCATCCCAATACTATAGCCTAAGCGCGCTTAACTATGGAGTTATAATGGAATCCAGTGCATTAATGCTATGATGTAAGCATGTACATAAGACTACTAGGAAATCATTAAATGATGTATGTAATTAACAAATGAAGATGACATTACATTCCATTCCCCATAAAAAGGGTGAATATCATGGTTTATCAAAACCACAGTCTCAAAAAGGTGATTCAGTGGAAGAGGTGGATGGCCACTGAAATCCATTTGGATCATTAGATTTATTCATTCAAAATGCAACAAAACTATTCTAAATGAATCAATTGGTTGTTCATATGCATAAAAATTAGGCATTTGTAAACCACATTATTCATCCCATAATATTATAGCCTTGTTGTACATACAATGCATGACATCTTGAAAGCTTATGCCCCTAGGTTGACATGTTAAAATGTACTCTTGAATTCCATGGAATTAATATGCTTGAATGATTGAACCCATCATCTTTTGGCATTGTTTCTAAGGAGATGCCAAAAATACATTAGATAAAATCTAATGGGATTTAGGGATATAACTATAGGGCTAGCATAGGTTGACAATTTACATTCAATCTTGCATGCATCCATGTAGGGTAATTTGTTGCTTTGATAGGGTTTTGTTTCTATATTTTTTTAGAATGCACGCATCCATGTAGTGATAAGCTAGGAACATTTTTTCCAAAAACAAATAAATTTGAAACTATTGTATGGTAAGTTGAAATTAATCCATGAGAGAATAAGGTGAGAAAGAATGGAAAAAAACGTGTGGGAAAAAGTCGCTAACAATTAAAAAAATATGTAGTGAGTTAGAAATACATTTTTATGTAGAAACAACATTTTTTAAGTATTTAAAACTTGCAAAGAGGATGCCCTTGAAATTATTGCAAATGGATATCTCTTTATATTTTAATTCAAGTCTTGAATGGTGAGATTTATTTTTCAATCAAACATTCAAGTTTTGTATTAACTATAAGGTTTCTTTGATATTTTGAAAATTGTATAGAACTTTTCAATGCAATTTCAAGGTGAGAAAGTGATATAATCACTAATATATGAAATAGATTCTTCTATATTTATATCGTGCAAATTTGACACTACTACATTTGGAGTTGAAATATGATGTTTGGATTGACATTTGTAGAAAGAAAACATTTTTATCATTGAAAACCAATAAAAATTAGAGAAATTTTATTTTTATTTTTTTTATTTTTTTTCCAAAAAAACATTGGTTATCCAACATTTAAGACATTAATTAATTAACATCAAGTCTCCATAATCACATTTTTCTAATATGTTAATATATCTAATGCCAATGAAATTTTGATTAATTGATGTTTGTAGATAATTTGTTTTTGGCTAATGAGTACTTTATACTGAAATTTTGATTAATTGATGCTTGTAGATAATTTGTTTTTGGCTAATGAGTACTTTATACTTTAAATGTATTTGTTGAAAGAGTTTTGTTTCTTTATTTTAAAATACATCCACATGAAAGAAAGAAACCCTATTTTTCTAAAGCATTGGGATCAGGTAACATAATACTATCAATACATTTTTCTACCCATGATCAAAATTTTATTTGGTTAAAATTTGTAAACACTATTTGAATTATCTACTTGTGAAATTATTTGAATGTATATTAATGAATTTCTCAATATTTTGTTGAAATATAAAACAATGTCAAATAACCCTAACTAAAGCATTGGTGCATTGAACTGGTTGGCTTATATAGATGATGTTCTCAAAGAAGAATTGGCTTTCATTGTAGATGTTGATCTTGATGAATGAAATTATTCTATGCATATTAGTAATCAAGAAAAACCATCTCATAATGACCCAAAACTTACTTATTCTAACCCATAGTGTTTAAGCCTTGACCATGAAACCCTTATAACCTCTAAGCTTATAATTATAAAATCTAACTCATAGCCCTTTATCCTTTAACCATTGTAAATTATTTAACACCTTACTACTATATCCCATATCACCCCTAAACCCTAACTCGAAACCTAAACCCTAACTTGAAACCCTTGTAACACCTATCCCATATAACACCCAACCTCTAACACTTATAATACCCAACCTCTTTGACACTTACTTGATATAACCTCTAACATGTATTCCATTGAGAAGCTCTAACCCCTATAACTCCTAATGCCACTAAACCTTACAACCCCTAAAATTGTTATCAACCCTAACCCCTAATCCTATTGTACCATATAACCCATAACTATTATAACCCCTAACCAACCCATTTATCCCCTAAACTATATAAACCCTGTCATACCTACAATATAACCCCTAACTATATATATAACCTCTAACCACTATAACACCTAGAATTGAAACCCCTATAACTCTTAACTCTTATTATCATAAAGATTTGTAAACCATATTACAAGTATGGTCCTATTGAAATGGTAAACAAGGGCCCAAATTATCTATTTGGCATTTGAGTAGGTCTATGTTCTCCTCCTTCTGGTATTTTCTATTTATGATTATCTAGTATGTTTCTTTTTAAAAAATCACTATGAAATTGCATTATAAGGATATGCACCACTATAGTACAAGAGG
>SNQJ01S0104181.1:0-10119 GCA_010110895.2 Picea sitchensis | reverse complement strand
CTATGAGACAGACCCAGACTTCACCACCACCTACCAAATGTTGGGTGCAAACGCAGTTGTCGATAATTTCCATCTTCAGGATGGGTTGTTGTGTCATCTGGGCCATATATGCATTCCATCAAGCGAGTGATCGAAGCTGATCTGATAAGCCCACTATAGTTGGGTGGAAGGACACTTTGGCATCGAAAAGACAATGGCGATGCTACAAAAAAAATTCTATTGGTCAAAACTTCGATAGGAGGTCAACAAGTATATCAGGTCCAACATTGTCTACGCTATTTCCAAATTGACCACTAAGAAATAAGGCTTGTACACCCCTCTTCCTACCCCTAACAGGCCATGGGAATCCATATGAATGGATTAAATGTTGGGCCTCCCGTCCACCAAGCAGGGAAATGACTGTGTTTTTGTGGTTGTTGATCGCTTTTCTAAGATGGCGCTTTTGGTTTCCCATAAGAAGAGCATCACAGCAGAGCCCACTTCTAAGATATTCTTTGAATGAGTCTGGGTACATTTTGGAATCCAACAAACCATTTTCTCAGATCGGGACAATCGATTTCTCAACACATTCTGGTCAAGCCTCTGGTCACTGTTGGACACCAAGCTCACCAAATCCATGACCTTCCACCCCCAAACAGATGGCCAAATCGAGGTCGTAAATTGAATGATCGTGCATATCCTGCACATGTATAATTCCAAGAACCCTCACACATGGGATGAGAGTCTTCCCTATGTCCAACATAGCTACAATCGAGCCCTACATAGCTCAACCGATCACAACCCCTTTCAGGTGATGTTGGGATTCCAACCGTTGGGTCCCATAGATGTTGCACTTCCCCTTGCAGTCACCTCAACCCATTCATCTCCTGATCCAACTAAAGCTGGAAAAACCACCCGATTCATTGAGAAGATCCAACACATCCACCAATAGGTTCAGTATATCCTACAAAAGTCTAATTATAAGTACAAGCAATTACATGATAGACATCAGGTGCCACATAATTTTCAGGTGGGCAACACAGTTTGGTTGCACTTTCAGAAATAACGCCTTACAGGACCTCATCAGAAGCTTCACCCACTTTGTTATGGTCCATACACCATCACCAAAGCTATGGGGGATAATGATTTTGAGCTCAACATTCCTCCTTTCCTTGACCTGCACCCAATGTTCAATGTGGATCTCCTTTGGCCTTATTTCCCACAATTATTGGACACCTCATAAGTAGCAGAACAACTGAAACCAACAAATCTCAACCGCGACTGCATACAACAGACATCTAGTGATCATATTGTGGACACATAGATCAATGTCACTCAACAACAAATGATCTAGCTTTATCGAGTCGTCAAAGCAGGGCAACTCCTAGACCAAGGCAAGTGGCTCACTCGGGGCCAAATTCAGTAGAAATTTCCTCATCTGATGGGGGAAACAAACGCAATGGAGACCATTTATTACTAAGGAGGGAAGATTTATCCAGGTGGATATCGGTGGCCACCCACCTATTCCACTGGCTCGAAAAATAGTTTTCCACCTTGGGATTTTTTCAACAGTTTTTCAGGTTCCAAACTTTCGGGTCCGTTTTGAGGCCCTAAACGACTTTTTTTGGGATTTGGGGCCCCAGGTGGCTACCAGAGGCACTGACCTAGGCTAGTAAAAAAAATTTCTTTTCGGTTACACCTTTCCAATGAGCTATCATGTGCCTAAAACGAAGATTGTATGCAAAAGTTACGACCCTGGGAAGTTGATGTACTAACTTACCCAAACGGGGCCCACATGGCTTTTGGCACTTCATCTCCTAGGGTTAGGTTTTTGGATGTCTAGGGTTTTTTATATTCCTATTTATTGTAAAAGGCCTTCAGAGCCTCATTGTAACCATCTTCTTGTGAATGAGTGTAGCCGTCACATCTCTTCTCAGAGATAAGCCACCACCATTCTAGCAATCTTGTTTTCCGCTGCATTTTACAGTTTCAACTTATTTTCTTATTGAATAGAAAACCAGTTTTTCTGTATATATGTTATTTTGTGTTAAACATATGTTAATAATCTGTAGTCATTTCGTTCTTCTCATAAAATCCGAATGAGTTACCTTGAGGGACTTGAGGCTCAAGGTTGATTAAATTGGCTTGACCATTAATAGACAATGTTTAATCCAATGCTCAAGGGTATTTGACAATCAAAGTACATATTGAGTAGGATTAATTTATCTAACTGATTGATGTCAAATTTATCTCCCACTTGAATTCCAATGGAATCTTTCATATCACCTTGAAGATTAACTTAATGAGTATTAACTATGCATAATGATTTGTATGGTTATTTAAACATCTAATTGCATACTAGGTAATAACTTGTAGGTTCAAATAAGAATTTATATCCAGGTCTAAAAATAAATAGGTCCAACTAATTACCCTATATTCAATATATGTATGTGATTGATGATCCCCATATATCATTTAGAGACATGAAATCCTCTCCTTGAAAATATTTTACTGACAATCTTTGGTAGGACACAAGTCTGTCATTTCATAGATGGGGTTTAAATTTTTATTATGCTACAAGATCCCATTTATTTCTACATCATTTAAAGTTTTAATTAAGATATTCTTCAAATATCAAACTGAGCTATAAAAAGATACATTGAGACTACCATATATTTTTGAAGGTAAACAAAAGTGAAAACTTATAAAGGTCCACAAAGAAAATGTTCGTGCACTAATTCTTTTCTTTGCAGGTGCATTATTATGTTTCCCTCTTGTACTATAGTGGTGCATATCCTTATAATGCAATTTCATAGTGATTTTTTAAAAAGAAACATACTAGATAATCATAAATAGAAAATACCAGAAGGAGGAGAACATAGACCTACTCAAATGCCAAATAGATAATTTGGGCCCTTGTTTACCATTTCAATAGGACCATACTTGTAATATGGTTTACAAATCTTTATGATAATAAGAGTTAAGAGTTATAGGGGTTTCAATTCTAGGTGTTATAGTGGTTAGAGGTTATATATATAGTTAGGGGTTATATTGTAGGTATGACAGGGTTTATATAGTTTAGGGGATAAATGGGTTGGTTAGGGGTTATAATAGTTATGGGTTATATGGTACAATAGGATTAGGGGTTAGGGTTGATAACAATTTTAGGGGTTGTAAGGTTTAGTGGCATTAGGAGTTATAGGGGTTAGAGCTTCTCAATGGAATACATGTTAGAGGTTATATCAAGTAAGTGTCAAAGAGGTTGGGTATTATAAGTGTTAGAGGTTGGGTGTTATATGGGATAGGTGTTACAAGGGTTTCAAGTTAGGGTTTAGGTTTCGAGTTAGGGTTTAGGGGTGATATGGGATATAGTAGTAAGGTGTTAAATAATTTACAATGGTTAAAGGATAAAGGGCTATGAGTTAGATTTTATAATTATAAGCTTAGAGGTTATAAGGGTTTCATGGTCAAGGCTTAAACACTATGGGTTAGAATAAGTAAGTTTTGGGTCATTATGAGATGGTTTTTCTTGATTACTAATATGCATAGAATAATTTCATTCATCAAGATCAACATCTACAATGAAAGCCAATTCTTCTTTGAGAACATCATCTATATAAGCCAACCAGTTCAATGCACCAATGCTTTAGTTAGGGTTATTTGACATTGTTTTATATTTCAACAAAATATTGAGAAATTCATTAATATACATTCAAATAATTTCACAAGTAGATAATTCAAATAGTGTTTACAAATTTTAACCAAATAAAATTTTGATCATGGGTAGAAAAATGTATTGATAGTATTATGTTACCTGATCCCAATGCTTTAGAAAAATAGGGTTTCTTTCTTTCATGTGGATGTATTTTAAAATAAAGAAACAAAACTCTTTCAACAAATACATTTAAAGTATAAAGTACTCATTAGCCAAAAACAAATTATCTACAAGCATCAATTAATCAAAATTTCAGTATAAAGTACTCATTAGCCAAAAACAAATTATCTACAAACATCAATTAATCAAAATTTCATTGGCATTAGATATATTAACATATTAGAAAAATGTGATTATGGAGACTTGATGTTAATTAATTAATGTCTTAAATGTTGGATAACCAATGTTTTTTTGGAAAAAAAATAAAAAAAATAAAAATAAAATTTCTCTAATTTTTATTGGTTTTCAATGATAAAAATGTTTTCTTTCTACAAATGTCAATCCAAACATCATATTTCAACTCCAAATGTAGTAGTGTCAAATTTGCACGATATAAATATAGAAGAATCTATTTCATATATTAGTGATTATATCACTTTCTCACCTTGAAATTGCATTGAAAAGTTCTATACAATTTTCAAAATATCAAAGAAACCTTATAGTTAATACAAAACTTGAATGTTTGATTGAAAAATAAATCTCACCATTCAAGACTTGAATTAAAATATAAAGAGATATCCATTTGCAATAATTTCAAGGGCATCCTCTTTGCAAGTTTTAAATACTTAAAAAATGTTGTTTCTACATAAAAATGTATTTCTAACTCACTACATATTTTTTTAATTGTTAGCGACTTTTTCCCACACGTTTTTTTCCATTCTTTCTCACCTTATTCTCTCATGGATTAATTTCAACTTACCATACAATAGTTTCAAATTTATTTGTTTTTGGAAAAAATGTTCCTAGCTTATCACTACATGGATGCGTGCATTCTAAAAAAATATAGAAACAAAACCCTATCAAAGCAACAAATTACCCTACATGGATGCATGCAAGATTGAATGTAAATTGTCAACCTATGCTAGCCCTATAGTTATATCCCTAAATCCCATTAGATTTTATCTAATGTATTTTTGGCATCTCCTTAGAAACAATGCCAAAAGATGATGGGTTCAATCATTCAAGCATATTAATTCCATGGAATTCAAGAGTACATTTTAACATGTCAACCTAGGGGCATAAGCTTTCAAGATGTCATGCATTGTATGTACAACAAGGCTATAATATTATGGGATGAATAATGTGGTTTACAAATGCCTAATTTTTATGCATATGAACAACCAATTGATTCATTTAGAATAGTTTTGTTGCATTTTGAATGAATAAATCTAATGATCCAAATGGATTTCAGTGGCCATCCACCTCTTCCACTGAATCACCTTTTTGAGACTGTGGTTTTGATAAACCATGATATTCACCCTTTTTATGGGGAATGGAATGTAATGTCATCTTCATTTGTTAATTACATACATCATTTAATGATTTCCTAGTAGTCTTATGTACATGCTTACATCATAGCATTAATGCACTGGATTCCATTATAACTCCATAGTTAAGCGCGCTTAGGCTATAGTATTGGGATGGGTGACCGCCCGTGAAGTCCTAGTGTTTTACATCCCTATGACATTTTATAAACTTAGTCCAATTTATCCCACATGCATCATGGGAATTGTTCTCCTCTCACTCTCTCATATATAATTGAGGTGAAGGAGTCCCTTTAAGCATGCAATGGAGTGTGATGTAAAGATTCTTGTGAATTAAGCGTAACCAACATCTCTTTCTTTTTAGAGATAAGCTACCCCATTTTTCCAGTTTGTGTTATACAATGTTTTTCTATCTTATTCAGTAATAGAAGTTGGGTTTCATTGTATTTTTGTGTTCTCTTCTATATTTTTGTGTATTTCATTGTTATATATCGGTTATATTTCTACCTTCATGTCGTTCTCAAAATAATCTGGATTAGTGGTATCAAAGTGGTCTACTCCTTGTCATTTCTCAGAGCATGTCCCCGATGAGGTTATGGTATAGATATTTGGGTCTTAAGCTAGTTTCGCTTGAGGAAAACCAGTCTCGCTAGCCCAAGTGAGCCCCCATGGAGGAAGAAAAGAGAGATGACAGAACATGAGATCCTTTCAAGATGTTGCTCGAGGAAGCCATCATGTGACAAATGAACAAGGTGATGGAAAAATTTTCTCATATCCTTAGAAGACCACTGATGGTGACAACCGAGGCATCTTAGACAAGCAACAATTTTGCAAGTGTGACGCCCTTCAAGGTACAAGTCAATCTTGATATCCCTTTATTTGAAGGCCAGATAGATGCAAATGCTTTAGAAAAATGGTTGAATCTGCTAGAAGGTTATTACTGTGTCCAAAATGTTTCCGACAGTGAAAAGATCACCTTTGCGCTCCTTAAATCCCTTCCCCATGCTAGATCTTGGTGGGAAGGTTACTGGGAGAGGTACACCGCAGATGAATCTACACTATTTGGGAGAGAAACCACTTGGGTGGCCTTTGTAGATGCCCTAAAGGAAAAGTTCTACCCTGTTAGAAACTATGATGACAAATACATGAGATGGACAAATCTGTGTCAGAAAAGAGACCAGATGGTGGTAGAGTACAAAAAAATATTTCATACCTTGCACTTAAAGTTGGGTATCAAAGAATCTGAGAGACAACTGGTTTTGAAGTACTGTAGTGGTCTACACAGGTACATCCAAACAAATATGGATTTCTTGGACATCTGCTCACTTAGAGTTGCTTATCGATATGCAGTGAAAATTGAGTAGAAATTCAAGCAACAGAGTAAGTGGGAGAAACATGGAGAACGCAAGGAAGGCCAACCTCAAGAGAGCCAGTCCCATATGCAGACAAAGGAGGGTAACATGAAGTCTAAGAAAGACACCAGAAAGTGGTGTGAGTTCCACAATATCCATTGGCACAACACTGATGAATGTCGCTCAATACAGTCATTGGTGGCCGAGCTCAAAGACAAAGAGACGAACCCCGAATTGGACCCCGATTCATAAAATAATAAAAGGAGACAAATCATTGATGTAGAACCCACTGCTACTATCGCAACTACAACAATCCAACCAGAAGAGGGTCTTGAGGAGGGAGAGCGACTCTTCCATTCACAGATGTGGGTGAAGGGGACCCCACTACATTTTATTGTTGATAGCAGAAGCCAAAAGAACATCATCTCAGCAGAGATTTTCAAGAAGTTGGATTTTCCAACAACACCACACTTGCATCCATACAACATCGGGTGGCCTCGCCAGGGTCAAGATCTTCGTGTCATCCAACAGTGTCGCCTGTCCTATGACATCAAGCCCTTCAAGGATGAGGTATTGTGTGATGTTGCCCCATTGGAAGTATGTGATGTTCTATTAGGCCAACCATATTTGTGGAGGTGTCATGTCGTTTATGAGTCTCGAGCCCATAGAGTCATTGTTACTCTGGGGGGTCAACTATACCGGATACCAGAGGTAGTTTCGAATATTGTCCGACCAAAACAATGACACAAAGTAATCTCTCATATTGGAAAGTTTATCCTCTTAACAATGTGATCAGAAGGTGAATAGAAGGACACTGTAACCATTGAAGCCTCAACCCAAGACCTTTCTATCCAGTAGAAGCAGATCGACAAGATTGTATATGAGTACCAAGATGTTCTTGCTGCACCTACATGCGTGCCTCCACACTGCCTAGTCAAGAAAGGTTATAACACAACCCTTCATACTCTTCATGTTTCATATTCACCGATAGATTCATCCCACACTCAGGTAGATCATGCAGTTAGATTGGTTGAAAGGATACAACTCCTCCAGCAACAAGTTCATGACATCCTTCAACAAGATAAACATGACAACTTCTTCAACAAGGCAAGCAACACAACAAGATTTAGATTTAGAAGAAGTATCCCCATCTACCAAGGGAATTTGATGCAATGGGGACCATTGCTTCCTAAGGGGGGAGGAATGATCTAGATGGATCTCAATGGCCATCCACCTCTTCCATTGAATCACCATTTTGAGCCTGTGGTTTTGATAAACCATAATATTCACCCTTTTTATGGGGAATGGAATGTAATTTCATCTTAATTTGTTAATTACATACATCATTTAATGATTTCCTAGTATTCTTATGTACATGCCTACAAAATAGTGTTAATGCACCGGATCCCATTAGAAATCCGCAGCTAAGCACACTCAGGCTAGAGTAGTACTAGGATGGGTGATCGCCCGAGAAATCCTAGTGTTTTACATGCCTATGACATTTTATAAACTTAGTCCAATTTATCCCACATGCATCATGGGAATTGTTCTCTTGTCACTCTCTCATATATAATTGAGGTGAAGGAGTCCCTTTAAGCATGCAATGGAGTGTGATGAAAAGCTTCTTGTGAATGAAGCGTAGCCAACATCTCTTTTTTTTTAGAGATAAACTACCCCATTTTTTCCATTTTGTGTTCTACAATGTTTTTCTATCTTATTCAGTAATAGAAGTTGGGTTTCACTGTATTTTTGTGTTCTCTTCTTTATTTTTGTGTATTTCATTGTTATATCTCGGTTATATTTATGCCTTCATGTCGTTCTCAAAATAATATGGATCATCTAACTAACATAAACAATTAAAAATAAGGAAATTTAAAGAAACTATTTTTTGAATTTTAATGAAGAAAATAACTAAAAAAAAATCATTAAAAGAAAGCTATAGCCATTGAAGTAAATATGTGAAAATGCAGAAATAAATATACAACCATTGAAGGAAACAAAACAACAAGGAAATATAACTATTTAGGAGGGGATTCAACCACTAGATATTTCACCTTTGGATTAGCCTCTTACTCTAAAGGAGTGTTGATGCTTGAATCCATTAGGACCAAAAAAACAACCTCATGAGGATATAAATCCCCCAACATTTTTATAGAGGTGGTGCTCCTCTTTGTTTCAATATTTTCTTCAAATTCTAGATTTTTGAAAATAATATAGGACTTTGAGAAAGTCTGTCGTGATATTCAAAGAAATGTAAAGATTGCAGTAAAATAAAAGTTTTGTTTTTAAAGAGAGTTCCTGAGAGATGACAAGGAACCTCATACATTGCATATTTAAGAAAAGGTAAGGAAAATTTCCTCACATCCTTCATAGTTAAACTAAAGATTTATGATCACATAAAATAAAAGAAAATGGTATGCACGCATAAGAGAACTTTAATAGAGTAAACACATGTGGATCTCAAATAGAGAAAATGATAGATCAATCTCAAATATTTTATACTCAAAACTCAGAGTTATAAAACACCGTCAAAACTGATCCCAAAATAGTTCTCTTGGGATTTCTGAAAAATATAGAGTCTGTTACAAAGCTTTGAAATTTAAATGTGTGTGTCCTTAATACTGGGATTGGGGCTCCCCGGACCATAAAGAAGATATAAATAAGAAGTAAGTTGTGGAAAGAATATGGTGGGCGATGATAGAGTAGAATGACCTGGAAAGAAGACAAGAAGGAGTTATTAGATTTCGGTTAAACCTTTCTAGTCAAAGAAGTGTAGTAACTGGATGAAAACCTAATAAAGAAAGAAAGATGTGATCAACATAAACTTACTATGATGATCTCTCTCCTCTTTTAATTACTTGTTGATGTCCTTTTATTTTCCTCATTGATGGTTATAGGAACCGTCTCAATTGCTGCTTCTTGGCCTTCTTTGGTTAATTTATCAATTGCCTTTTTAAACCAATATTCAATGTAGTTTTTCATTGGTGAAACATTTCTTTCATGCCCGATTTTAATATTGAATAATTATCCTTACAAGTCTCTTAAGTCATGAGAAATTCCATGTATTGCCTCCTCAATATCTTGATTTTTCACAGAATAATCAACCAACCAATTGTCTATATCTTATCCATTATATTCAATTATGCCATAAAATTTCTCAGTTGATAACCCCTTTAATATCTCAACTTGTTCATCAAATTGTTGCTTTGTCATAAACATTGAATTGAGAATTAACTTAGGGTCTTGTACCTCATCAATGCTTCATGCCAGATCTATCTCCGTGAGCCTTTTAAATAGTTCTTCTCCTTTTACTATGGCTTCACTGCATGCTTGGACAATGTTATTCAAATTCTTGATCTTTTCTTTCCAACAAGAATTTGGTTGTTTAATTCGACTTGGAGAAGGTAGATCCTCTTCCCTTCTTTTCAATTTTGTCATGTTTGATACTTTTATTCCAAATGGAAATACAACTTCAGCATAGAAAACTTCTTCATTCTTTAAATCAACTTGCATATACTCATGAAAAGCATGTGCCCTTGAGCCAAAAGAAACAATGTTTTTTGACACCTCCCATTCTTTTGTTATCAAC
>SNQJ01S0104180.1:0-30340 GCA_010110895.2 Picea sitchensis | reverse complement strand
GTCAATCCCGCTCTCGGTACTCCATGTCTGGGACCATGTGGGCCTCGAGACATGATCTCCTAGTTATCCCTAGATATCGGGGATAACAAGTCCTTTTGGTATAAGCGGGGAGAGTTCTAGGGAAGTCACATAGTTTTAGGATTCACACTTCACTTAACTAATTTAAACAATCCTAAAACTTACCCACATCAACTTGGGTTTAATTTCATTATCTTTACATGGTTCATGCTCTTTAATTTCAACAAGCACTTTCATATAAGTTATTTTACATGCTATTTTATTGAGCTCTTGTGGATGATTAGCTAGTTTACTTTGAAGTTGCGCATCTCTTGCCCGTGGAGGCTTTTACTTGTCTTATCTATTGTCCTTTTGAAGTTGCGTACTTGCCCGTGGAGGCTCTTTTATTTGATCTTGGATTCATCTTTTCTTCACCCCTTGAAGTTGCGCATCTTGTGGAGGCACTTCTTGTTTGGGTTTGTAGTTGTGTTGAATGCCATTGAAGACAACCCCTTGAAGTTGCGCATCTTGTGGAGGCATTTCACTGTTTGGGTTGTTGGCTTGTTGTGTTGTGGTGATCTTTTCTTGAGCAATCTTTCTTTTCCCTGCACAATCAAGTTAGTTCAAGTTAGCTTCAAGTTAATGCTTGTTTTCTTGCTTTGTTCATAGTTGTATATTGTAGAATCTCTTAGTCATTCTGTGCATCTTAACCTTAGTAGATAGTTGTTTGTTTCATTGTATCTAATTCAATTGTAAATCTTGCAAAGTAATTGTTTTGTATCTAATTGTAATCTGTTGTAAAGTCTAATCTCTTTGTAACCTTAGTTGACCCCTTGCCCAACCTTAGGCACTAGTCTTAGTTGACTTAGGAAAAGGGCTTGCCTTTGCATTGAAATCTTGCACTTTGCATTGTTTGCCTTTCATATAGGCTAGATTCCCCCAAACCTTTAACTAATTAAAATCAACTCCTAGAATTAACATTTAATCTCACATAGTAACTAGGGTCTACCCCCCTTGGCTTCCCTAGGAATAAGCCTAGACGGAAGAAGTTTAAGTCAAGGTGACAGTTGGCTTGAGCTTAGGCATTGTGCCTCCAAGGACACACTAAGTGGATTGGACTTAGTCCACGTTAGCAAGTGTGTATAAGGACGACAACACTCCCAATGCACACTATAGATCCTCCAAAGCTTTTCTATTAATGAGAAAAATGTTGCTGCAAATACTTGCAACAAGATTTACAAAGAAAGAATGAGAAAGAGAGAGAGAGAGGAGTGGGAGAGATTTGGGCAGCATAAACTTTCTCTGAGAATAGATGTTCAAATGAGGAAGGGTAGGCATTCTTTTATACTTGGGAGAGATGAAAGACCCCTCTTGGATGAGCTCCAAGTGTCACACATCAAAGAAAGATAGACAAAGTCAAGGAAGATGCACTTTTATGGTTTTGGTAGTGAGTTAGGGTTTGAGGGGTGAGATGTGAAGGGGGAAAACACCTTTTTGACTTATCAAACATGACGTTAGGCTATAGGAAGGGAGAAATTAGGGTTTTAAGCATTTTTCACTTTAATTTTTTACTTTTCTCTAAGTTCATGAGGAAGGGGGGTGCACTTTTCACTAGGGACACTCACTTTTGGTTGTTGGCTTGGCATGGGGGGTCTTTTAAGTGGAAAATCACTTTTCCAACTTAGGAAATACATTAGAAATCATTTCCCCACTCTTTCTCATAACTTTAGTCATTTTTACAATTTTTGGCTTTTTAAAATTAGCCAATTATTTGCTGATTTTTTACTGACTTGGACTCTTCATGGACAAAGACCTAGCAAAACTTGTCCAATCGAGATGAAACTTAATCCAAGGGTGTAGGGGGTCATCTTCCATTTGAGTTGAGTACCCACACCCTTATACAAAATTCACAAGGACCAAATTTTTACATTTTACATTAAAAATAATTAAAATTTCCAATTAATGGAAAATTTTAATAATTAAAAAAAACCTATCAAAACTTAACGGAATTCTGCAAAACTCTAGAAGATGTCTAGCATGGTCATTTACAGCATTCCTAAACCTTAGTTACCCCTTGGGCTCGATCATTAAAACGCCTTTCACCACTTTTGAGGATGATTGTGAGTGAAAAACTCAAGGATAATTGAAATGGCCTATTAGGCCAGATTAATTACATGAGGAAAAAAACACTCGATGAAAGGACTTCCTGAATGATAAATTCCTAGGCAACCAACCTAAAATATGACTCACGCAGACCTATTACATTATTATCCCATGCAGGGGAGCAAACATTCCGGTTACATAGAAAGACGTGCTGGGGGAAAAATTTGCCCTGCTGAGCCACGAGTCTTCAAAATATGTTGCACCATCAGGTACATAGCTTCATGATACATGACGTTGACCTCTAATCGAAATACATGGTCAACAGGGAGGACTGTCATGTCCCCTTCCGAGTGATCATGGGACATGGACGAAGTAGCCTAAGTGATTCCCGTAGGCTATAGTCATTAAAAAAGAGAATTAATTAATTATTTAATGTCCTAAGGGGAAAAGTGCCTAACAAAAATGACATTAAATAATTAAAAGGGGAAAAAGGGGAAAAACGTCGAAAGTGACTTAGGAGGAATATGAAACATCACTTAAATTGATTAAAAGGTAAAAAGGTCGCAAAAGAGTCAATGGAGAAATAAAAAGGGAAAAAGGAGGGCACCCTCTCTCATTCTTGCATCGACATTTTCTAATTTCTCATTGAGAGAGCTCATTGTGGCTTCGGTACTCTTGGAATGAAAACCCTAGGAGAATATTTCAGAGATTGGCTTCGGTGGTGAGACCATCCACCCTAGTTAATAATTTAGGGGAGAGATCTCGCAGATTTCTTTATGGTGCTTCAGTGTGGATAGATATTTCTTCTTGGCAGCGATTTTTTCATAGCTTATGGTTGAGATTCCCATATTTGTAGCTAGGTTTTTCTTGGAAAGGTGAAGCTTGCAAGTTTGGAGTCGAATCTCCCTTTGCGTGCCTGAGTTTGCTAGAGGTGGGTCGTATCCCTGTTGGAGGGGGGCGAATCTGATTTAAGAGAGTCGAGTTGCTTTCTGGGGGCTGTTGTGGAGTCGTGGGGACCATTTATCTGCGTGGGAGACTGCAATACTGTTGCTAGATGCACTGTTTACCTTGTAAATCGAGCTTCATATTATTGGCCAAGTGTATCTCCTTGCTGGGCGGCTTACACATGAGTGGAGACACCATCCTCAGGGCAGACGAATCTGGAATACATATCCTCTATTTCTGTGCATATTCCTCACTGGTTGAGGTCGACTTGCTGATACAGGAACCCTGTTGTTGTGAGAAGAGTGTTACTGGGCCAAATCTTTAGTTTGGAGGCTGCTTATTGTTAGAGGAGTTGAGCTCTATTGTGGACAGAGACTTTATACAAATCTGGGCGTATTTCCTCACAGCAAAGACAGCCAGAGTTGTGGGATCTATTCGCTGGGAGTTAGACATACTTGGCAGCTATTTACTCCTCCCTCATTCAAGCACTTGTAAAAGATTACCCACAGAAATAAAGATCAGGTTCTAAATCTCTCATTTACTGTTGTGTATGCTGATTACTAATGTGTGATGGCTGTTACAAATAAAACTTGTGGTATTTGCTTTTGAGTTGATATATGGATAATATATTGGAAGTTATTTCAGAACTGTGTAGCTGTCATTAGTTGCTGTTATATCTGGGTATCTAATATGCATAAAGGAGAATAGTAAGCCTGTTAATACTTTTCTGCATTGGCAAATTTCCAAGCACACTCAAACAACAAGGTATTTATTGAAACTCTTGCACCACTAACCAAGAAAAAATTCAAAGAAATTAGTGGGGAACTTTACAGTTTGTGTCTAACATGTGAAAGTTGTCATTAATGCCTATTAGAACTTTGGAAATTCACTTTAATAATTTTAATTATTAAAGTGAATGTCATTTTATAATTAATGGAGGTTAATTAAATGAAATGCGTAAGTTTTGGGCATTAGTGAATTTAATCAATTAAATGAATCTTAGCCATTGATCTCAAGTGAGGTGAGATTTAATCTCAACGATTGAACACTTTGGATATTAGAGTTAGGGTTCAACTCAAGATTATATAAGGCAGCCAAGGCGAGAGGAGGAGACACACAATTATAGAGTCAGTGACTCATTGAGAGCAAGAGAAGGACTTCTTGGTCAGTTTGGGAGAGAGGAGAGGCAAAGACAACAACGGGCAGCAGCTAGGAGACCGTGGGCAGGTTGTACAGGGTTCGAACAAATCCGTACAAGCTGGGGGCAGCAGCTAGGAGGCCATGGGCAGGCCGTACAGGGATTGGGCAGAGTCATAAAGGTCGCAGGTAGCCTGTACAGGGCCGCAGGCAGCCATACAGGGCTAGAGCAGAGCCATATAGACCACAGGCAACCTGTATAGGGCCACGGGCAGCAGTACAGGGCCACGGGCAGGACAACTGGGCAGTTCAGGCAGTTGTTGGGCAGTTTGGGAAGCTAGGTTTTGCTGTAAATTTGTCCTTTCTCTAGGCATATTTTTTCCCAGTAAGGGAGCACTTGTAAGCCTCGAAATATTGAATGAAAAGATGATTTGAAGTGCATAAATTTGCTGTGTATGTGTCATTGTGAGATTGGTTTCCATTTTTCTTCCGCTATTTATTTCTGTTAATTATTTCAGCAAGTGTAAATTATTCAGTGAGCTGCAATTGAATTTTACAGCAAGGAAATCACTAGGAAATAATTTATCTAGGGCTGAGATTAGGGAAATTAACAGGAATAAGGTCTGAAAAGTGCATATGGAAGCCCACCATCAACCTGCAAAATGTTATTAGAATGCCTCTTCAAAGGCCATTCTGCATGCAAATCATCATTCATACCTTTAAGCAAATAAAGTGTGGAGCCTGGGCGGCTCCAACAAATATAAATTTGAAGTATGAATGAAAATTCAGATCTGATTTTTTTTTTTGTTTACAAACCAAGGCCTATTGTTCATTTTTGGATGGGTGGAAATTATTACTACAAATCTAAACTTGGAAAACCTGATTTTCCCATTAATTTCCAGTTCTAAACAGCCAATTTCCAGCCATATTTTCACATGAAAACACATAGAAACTTGAAAATAGTGCTGGTTGGTAATTTTCTGAACCCTTTACATCAATAATTGGAACAATTTTTGAATTGTTCATGATAGAAAATTGTTGAAAACAAGCTGGATTTTGGCTATCATAAACATGGGCTACAAGTTGAAATAAATCTGAAATGTATAAGGGGAAACAAGGCTGAAAATTTTCTGCACATTCATGCCCCATATTCTTCCCAAAATTTGCATTATTAGTTATAACTTATCACATATGGCTGTGTTATCCATCAAAGTTGCACTGAGATGTACTTACAGCGAGCCGCCAAAGTTTGAACATCACTTGTTCAAAATTCAGAGTTCAGAAGTTCAGCTGGTCATAAAGACCACCCTGTTACTCTACATTTTCCATAAAAGATTGTAATAAGAGGTGTTTGCATGATGAACTTGTAAAAGGTCTTAGCCACCTTAAGTCCTAAGCGTGAGTTATACTCTGGAGTGTTTTTTCACTTACTAATTATATTTTGCCGTTTTCATAGGTGATTTATAATTTATGAGTTTTCACTCAGGCTCCCTCTAGAGCTGGAGTATATGCTCATGGTTGAGCTTGAGCATGGATCTATCCTAATTAATGCAGTGTATATTACCATGCTAAACATCCTCCTAAGTCTTATGGAAATTTATTAAGTCCCCTTAAGTTTTTAATTTTTTAGGTTAATTAAAAATTGTCGAGGTCGGCAATTTTAATTTAAAAAAATAAAAGATACATTAAAAAGTGGTATTTGAGCACCAAGTAGGCGTAGGGATGCTCCATTTTTGAGC
Organism: Picea sitchensis; assembly: GCA_010110895.2. Lineage (NCBI taxonomy): Eukaryota > Viridiplantae > Streptophyta > Pinopsida > Pinales > Pinaceae > Picea > Picea sitchensis. Next base: position 24,419 of record SNQJ01S0104180.1, on the reverse strand, counting down.
CCTAGAGCACCCATGTTACTTAAATACCCACTTATTTGAGGTAAAATTAGTGATTTTCATCCTCAAATTGATTTTTACTCTCAAAGGCAAAAGGTCATTTTTTAATTCAACAAAATCAATAAGTGAAAATAAAAAGATAATGTGGGGACATGATTGAGACAAATAAAGGCACAAAAGTCAAGCAAGAAGTCAAAGGGGACAAACTCAAGGTGATTGAAGGTTGATTGATGAGATGGCATTCTAATTGAAGCACATGTTTATTGGGAAGTGCGTCCTCCTTTGGAGAGGTGGCGCACCCTTGAGATGACAGCCCACAGAGTAAAGAGATTGGCAGCCCCCTTCCACCAATGCCTTTGGTGACATTTGAGGTGTGGGAGGTGAGCCCTCATCCCCACCTTGGCAACCCCTCCTCTTACCACATGGTCAAGCCTCCTTGGAGATGCCATGCGCCCCCTCATTGGGAACTCCACCCAAAATATTGTGAACAAGAGTGAGCTCTCCCATTCTTAAGTAGTTGGAGCTTGGGTGAGATGCTTGCTATTGTAATCAGTTTATCATTCATATTTGAATAAAAAGGCTTTAGAGGCTACTTGATGGTGTAGAGCTTGTGTGTGTGGATCATCTATGTGCATGGTGTACATGAGGTATATGTGTTATTAATTGTTTCTTGCGAGATTTCTTTTTGGTGAATCACTGTGGCCTTGTAAGGAGATCCATCTCTCAATAGGATAAAAGTAGGAAGCTTGTTTGTTTCTTATCTTCTATTTGTCCTATATATATATGTAGTTTGATGTGCATGCTCATTTTGTTTTAAATTTCATGCTCTCAAATTCTTCTAAATTATATGACACCAGTGCGGTTAACCACTTTGCAAGAAGTTTGAAGTTGATAGGGATATCTCATTAGAAGGATAGGCTAAGCTTGCTTGCTCCCCCCTTTCTTCGAAATTTGGTGAAATAACATAGTCCCTCACTCTCCATCAGACGGGGAGACTCCATTGCCCAAGGGTTCAAATTTTTCAAGCATTTCTTTCCCCTCTATCTCAACAAGTTTATTTCCTTTGGTTACTTGTTCTAAGCACTCATAAAGTAAAAGATTTGTTGTTCCTAAAATTGAATATCTCCTTTTGCTTTATGTATTTCAAAGCAAGTAGTTAGATCTCAATTTATAAGAAAGTCTTAACTTGAATCTAGCTTCGCTTCTTTATTATTCTTCAGTCTTAATCTTTTAGGCAATTTTTAAAGACTAAAGATAGGTTTCTTCTAAGACCTCAATTTCCTTATTCAAGCAAAGCTTATTGTATTTACATTTCTGTTTTAGGACAACGAAAAAAATAGTAAGAAAAGGGCTGTTACTTGTTTTAAATTTGAAATTTTGCTAGTTTTACATGAGTTTTACTTAAGCAAATTTTTGTAGATTTTTGCTAATAACCCAAGACACTTCAAAGTGTTTTTGGGTATCTTTATCATCCTTTGTTATTTGTTTTATACAGGGTTGTGAGACAGATAGGAGGAAACTCTGTCAGTTTTGGGCGGATTAGGAGCATCAGGGACCCCCGGGAGCACCATTTTTGCTTCATAACTCTTTGTAAAAGCATTGTAAAGGCTTGTGACCCCCGATGAATGGTCACAAGTCACTTTAATAAACATTGTGCAAAGATCATAATAAAATCATTGAGGCTACGGGGTTTCCGGCTCTTCATTCTCCCTGGGGGAGCGGTGTGTTCGGTTGTTGTGTCATTTTTGCAATTTTTTTAGCTTAGATTAAATTTTTCCTTTACCAAGTAGAACACTAATTGCTAGATTAGCAGTTTCATTTCCACTTAATTTCAATTTGGCAAATAAACCATCCCCTTAGCGACCTCGAAAGGGGCACAGTGGAATAATGGATCCTAGTAATTAGTCTCACATTTACTTTCTTGTCACAAATCAAACCATCCCCTCAGTGACCTCGAAAGGGGCTTGGTCATCACCGGATCTAGTAATTAGTCTCACATTTATTTTCTTGTCATAAAATAAACAAAATTCCCCTCATCTCTCAGTTTTGTTCTTGACCCTTCCAATTGCGAGCTATTCTCAATCTGCTGGAAATTAGTTTCATACATGTTGTGTTGGTCATTGGTTGATAGTTTAATTAGGACAACCCCAAAGTAGTTAACTTAATGTGTGAGCATGAAGTGACACAGTAAAGGCGGGCCCTCTGGGACTAGCTTCCATCCGTTTTGGACATCCAACATTTTGAGTGAGTTTTTTACTGGTGAGACCATTGGGTTTTCGGTAAAGCTCTCCATGAGTTTCCAAGCAAGAGTTAACCTCCAAGGAGGCTAGGTATTTCATTAACTAAACATTAATTTATCTTAATAAAACACTTTCAATACATTTACTTGATTCTCATTAAGGCCTTTGGTCTCAATTTTTACATTTAGCAAAGCCACAGGCTTTTTTTCAAGTTTGGTTATCTATTTAAATTTGAATAAAACTTGCACCTAACAATTGTTTCATTATCCTTTTGATGCGAGTATATGTTCATTTGATTATATATATCGTGGTGAATGATTATTTCATGTTTATCACCTCCGGTTGCGGTTGATGGTTTAAAAAGAATAAATAAACTCTAATTTCATTTTACATTGCCAAGCTTAAAAGCCTTAGTATATTTGTTGAGGACTACCCCCCTTGGCCATGGAGTTGGTCTAGAAGGAGGAGTTGAGGATTGGGTGACAACACCTTAACTCTACTTGCTAAGGACACAAGTGGATTGAAGATTTCTTCCGATCTCAGTGTGTATAAAGCAACATTTTTTAGCTTGTAGATTCTGGGATAAATCTTTCTATTCTCGAAACACGACCCATTTCCTTGTTTTTACTTAGTTTTTTATGCTTGTAGTTTGTCAGAAATGGACTCGACCATCTGGCGACTCCACTTAATTCCAATTTAACTAGGTATTCTACAAGGAGGAATTCAGAAGGCATTCTTAACTACATTCCTGAACCTGAAAAGGTTAATAGGAGGAGATTAAATTTAAAGCTTATTTTAGAGTAGAGTACTTGAATTTAGGGCCGGGTCCATTTCTGATATCCATTTTCTTTTTGCTAGTAGTAATTTTTAGAAATGGCCATATATGATCCTTGTGATTTTAGTGCAATAAGTAATTATCCACATGCTATTCTTGAAAAGACCATTGAAAAACTACTTGGTTTCCAGAACAATAATGCCATTTCATCTAAGATGCATGTCAAGTCTTTTTTGAGATGTATAAATAAATGGTGTTTTGCACATGATTATGAAGATGTAAAAATGAAGCTTTTTTTGTTCTTTCCTTAGAAGATGGTGCTTTAGATTGGTATGAAGATCATCCGGACAATACTTTCAAGACCTGAAAAGAACTCATTGATGCCTTCTTGAAAGTGGGGAAAAAGAATCCTTGATCATCTTTTGAAGGCACTCAACACAATATGAAGAATGAAATGAAACCATGGATGAGTTCAACAAAGATTCAATGAATTCAGTTTAAAGCATGCATCAAGACATCAAAACTCCTGAGAGTGCTATCTTGATCTACTACATTGGGAGCATTTGGTGGTGAAATGAGGGTATCAACTAAGAGATAAAGGAACCATAGAGACCTCAAAAAGGCTCAAGAAACAGCTATCAAGATTGACAAAAATATGCAAGCTTAGGGAAAGTCTAACCTTCCAGGGTTCACAAGGGGCAGTTCTTCAAAGCGATTAGAGTTTAAAATTGACAACCCCAGATAATAAAGATCATCCTATATGACCCTCTAAAGGCCATAATTGAGATGGTAAAAAGAATGGAAACCTCATGCTACCCAACTTAGTGCTGAGAATAGGTTGATAATACATGGAGGACCCAAAATCATAATAACAGATTCCAATCGAGGCCTATTAATGAAAGATGGCAAAAGAAACCCCTCAACAAGAACAAAGGCCACCTAATGGGTTAGAATCTATCAATGTGGTAAATGAGGGATATACCACCCATACGTAGAGCATGTCAAAGAATTTCATGAAGGAGTCTACTTGTCCAAATTTTGCCAAATAAATGAACAAGGCCTCCCTTCAATAAACAACTTTGTGGGGCAATCAAGGAACTTTGACAACATAAACAATTTTGGAGAAACTCACCCACTGTCAATGGATCATTGGCTTAAAATGCAAGAAGATTGGCAGAGCAATCAAAGGAAGTGGTTGAAAAGTATGATAATGTCACAAAGGCTGTGGACTGAAGCCACAAGTGAGAGCAGTCCTAGAGATGGCAGGGCATAAAGGAATAGTCACAAGAGAAAAGGAGAGAGGATGCAAGCAAGTCTCAAAACAAAACTTCCCAAGGTAATAATCCTATTCAATTACTGATGCTATCTATTGATTTAGGTAGTTAGTTCGAATGCTAAAATTTTGGTTCCATTATGGAGACCTTAAATTCCTTTACAAAAGGAAAAGTTACTCAAAACAATAAATAATGTGATAGTAAAAGGTTGAAAAAAGTCAAGAGATTGATAAGAGTGAGGAAGAAAATAGAAAAACACAGAGAGATCCACAGTGGTTTGACAGTGGGAATAGACAGGAAAATACCTGTTTTGTGTCTCTAAATAAATGATCAATGGTTTCACAATTGCATGTATGATTCAAAAGCTTCATCCAACATCATTACAAAAGGAGTGTAAAAGAAATTTTGGGGCTTAAGGTTACAAGACCTTATCAAACATATGTGCCATGGATTCCAAGGAAATTGAAATCCATGGGATTATCATAGATATGCAGTTAAGCTAGCTTTCCACCCAGAATTCATTTTAAGATGGATGTGCTTGTGATTGATGTACCAAGTGCTTGGGGTATGCTTCTTTCAAGAAAATGGAGAGCTCACATGGGTGGTTGCTAACTGGTTGTCCTTTGGCCTCCAAAAATTCTCCTCCATCAACCGAAAATTCCAGGCTGTTTAGAGAAAAAGAAGAAGTTTCATATAGAAGATCCTAAGGAGCAGTTCAATGAGTTCTTATGCCAAACATCTGATATGGGAAATTTCTCTATTTGTTCAAACTACCTAGCACCCAGTTGAAGAAAAATTTAAGAATGAAAAGAAACTAATAAGGCTTGGAAGATGAAGTTTCCCATGTCAGATGTCTTACATATGAACTCGTTGAATTGTCTTAGTCTCACCAACGGGAAAGTCTTGCATTTAGATTAGAATTTGATGCAACAAACCAATGTTGGTTGAGTATGAAGCACTTCTACTTGGCCTAGAATTGCAAAAGACATGGGATAAAAATATTAAATGTCAAAAGGGGTATTTCGGACTTAGTCATCCTCCAGGTTAAAAATAAGTTTGCATGTAAAGTGAAAGATTGAAAAGATAGAGAAATGCAATTTAGGTTACCATAGAAATGTTTGATACTATGGATATCATTTCAGGTACCTAGGGAACAGAACAGTCAAGCAGACAGTTTGGCAGTTGCAAATTCAACCCTCCAACCTTCAAAAGACTTAATCAAAGGAGGAGGAAAATTAGAAATAATCTTTAGACCTTCATTACCAGATAATGTTGATCATTGCCAAGTATTCAGAGATGACAAACAAATCTAAGATTTATTCATAATGTCCAAGGATTCTCAGATTTCAATGTCAGTAATAAAGAAGAAGGAAAAGATTAACCTGAGGAGGATGACTCAATAAGAAATCCAACCCCTAGAGCAATAAGCACTCTAGAAAGAATCTTGAGGCATGACATACCTGAAAGAAAAAACAATAAACACAGCTGACTATATAGAAATAAACATTAGGACGAAAAAGTCCCAAGACTCATTAAAATCGGAAGAATTTACTTAGGAAAAAGAAAAGAAAACAATTAATAAGTCTGGTAGAAATGAGTATAGGGATGTATTTTGCTGCATGCATTGAACTCAAAGCTTATAAAGATGTATTTCAACATACAATCCACTCAAAGAAGACACAAAACCTTCCGTGAAACTTAGGTGAATAAATCCTAAGTTGGCACCTTTGATTCAGGGAGAACTAAAGAAAATGTTGGATCTTTGAAAAAATCATTGCACCAACAAGACACTAAAATTGTTCTAACTTGGTGGTAGAAAGAAAAATGGGGGATAAGACTATGTATAGATTTTAAAAATCTAAATCTTGCATGCATTAGGATAACTTCTGCTTACCCAATATGGAAACTCTTTTGCAAGGGATTCTTGGGTCAAAATAATGTCCATGTTGAATGGTTTCTCTGGATACAATCAAGTATTGGTGAGGAAAAGAGGACCAAAATAAGACAACTTTCACCACACCATGGGGTACCTTTGAGTACCTTGGGATGCCTTTGGTTGTTAAATGGGGGCCACTTTCAAAGAGCCATGGATTATACCTTCCATGAGATAATGGGCAAAATCATAGAAATACACCAAGATGATTTGGCCAGGTATTCTCAAAGAAAGAGATGATCTTATAATTACACTGGAGACAGAAGTGTTGAAAGATTTCGAAAATATGGCATCTCCTTAAATCGACCAAAGTCAATCTTGGGAGTTGATGAAGGAAAATTGTTGGATCACATCTTAACAAAAGATGGGTAAAAATGGATCCAGAAAGGGTACAACCCATACAACAGGTCTCTTTACCCCAAACCAAGAAAACCTTACAATCCTTCCTTGGTCAATTTAACTTTGTAAGAAGGTTCATCTCAAATTTGGCCGAAACTTTGAAACCTATCCAAAGGCTACTAAAGAAAGATGTCAAGATTGAGTGGGCCGAGAAAAGAAGGAAGAAGAGCTTTCAAAGGTATTAAGGATGCAATTGGTAAAATCTCACGTATATAGTGGTCAAACTATGCTAAAGATTTTCAAATCTTCTCCTTTGCTTCAGGGATACTAGCGAGGGTTTTGTAAAAGAATGATGATGGTTGAGAAACAATCATTGCTTTCATGACGAGCATTGCATTTAGAACTTAACTACACAACTATGGAAAAGAAGCATATGTAACGATTGAAGTCCCTTAAACATTTTGAGTTTACACTTAGGATATTCCAAAGTTGTAGGGTGTCTTGCCTCCTTGTTGTGAAAGATAATCCTTGGACAACAATCTTGTTTGGGGGTCCGAGGAAAGATGGGTTTCTAAAATACAAGAGTATGATTTAGACATCAAACCCACAAAGTTAATCAAAGGTCAGGATTAGCTCAAATGCTAACCAAAAGTAATGAACAAGCTTTGGACATAGTACATCCAAAGCAGTCAGCATAGGCCGACTTTATCTCGACGCAAAGGTTAGAACAACTTACGAATGGTATCTTTGATATCATTTCTTTCTTTCTAATCTCATGCAGTGCCTAATTGGTCATAAAAAAAGAGCATTGAGATTGAAGGCAACTAATTGTATTATTCCCGGGATGGATTGGGGTGGAGGAACCTTGATGGGATAGCGCAGATGTGTTGATGAGCTTGAGTCTAAAAAACTCTTGGTTGAGCTCATTCCCGGGGATTTTGTGGTGGACATTTGCATCCAAAACCACGACCCACAGAAATTCACCGAGCGGTTACCTCTTGGCCTATATTTTGGATGTGCACAAAATAGTGCGAGGGGTTGTAAATAATGTGGGTTGTTTGCTGAGGCGAAGCTATGACCTTACCTTTACAACCAGAGTAGTAATTGGAAGTACTTTTTAAATGATGGGGGCTTGATTTTATTGGTCGGTTCAAAGATAATTCAAGTAATGGCTAAACTTGGATAATCACAGCAACTGAATACTTCACCAAGTGGGTAGAATATATACCCACCAAGTCGGAAACAAATAAAGTGGTCATGGACTTTCTTGAAGGCAGAGGGGTATCACTAGATTTGGGGTGCCGGCGAAAATAACCACAGATAATGCAAAGCCTTTAGCTCCAGCAATTATCCTCATTATCATTTCCAAATATGGCATTATATTATCTCCTCATCAATTACCTCCCCAAGGCAATAGCCTTCTTTGAATCTAGTAACAAGAACTGTGGCAATTCTCAAGAAGACCGTTGGGGATAACAAAAGATGGTGGGATAATAAGATCAAGTTTGCACTTTGGGCGACGGGATCACAAAAGAGTTCAACAGGAAGAGTCCCTTTGAGTTGGTTTTACGGCCTCGTGTTACTTTGCCGGTACACCTCAAACTTCCAGGTGTATGGAGTTTGTCTAGAGTATGAAACTTGGATGAAGATTTTCATCAAAACGAGATTGATCAAATAATTGAGTTAGATGAAAGCGAGAAGGAAAGCCCTTGATCAGAGCATAAAAAATCAAGAAAAGATAAAAGAACTTTTGATAAATCTTAAAGAAAGGGATTTTCCAAGCCGGGTGTCTGATCCTCTTATGGGATGGCGGAGAAACGGAAGTCCGCGGCAAGGATTCGACGGTTATAGGCAGGGCCTTATATTATCCAATTTGTAGCTGCAAAGAACTCTTTTGTTCTGAGCAGATTGGACGGTGAGAGGTTTCCAATACTAATAAATGGTCAACTTCTCAAGCTCTTCTTCAACAAAGTCATCTGATGTCCACGGGACATCAGATGACTTCGTTGTATCATATTCTCTAAACCCTATCTACGTACTTTAAATTCATTGGCTACGGCGCATTTGTACTGGCAAAGTATTGTACATAGTTTAAATTTTATTGTACATAGTTTATTTTGTAAAATATTTGTATATACATGTACATTATTCTGCGACTCATGTTCATCAATTGGATTTCATATATGGACATATTATTATTAAAAGTGATTGAATCGCGGTCTTATGATTCTGGATTCTCGCACGCTTTCCTTTAAAGAATAAAGATCAAGCACCGTCCCCATATGGAACCAATGTTATCCATCAAAGTTTCACCAGGATGGACTTCCGGCTGGCCGTAAAGTTTAATTTATCACTTGTTCAAAATTGATTAAAATTAAGTTGAAGTTCAAAAGCTGTTCATAAAGACCACGGTACTCTACATTTTTCCATAAAAATTGTAATAAGAGGTGTTTGCATGATGAACTTGTAAAGATCTTAGCCACCTTAAGTCCTAAAGCGTGAGTTATACTCTGGAGAATTTTTTCACTTACTAATTATATTTTCTTGTTTTCAGGCGATTTATAATTATAGTTTTCACTCAATTCCTCCAGAGCTGGGTATATGCTCATGGTTGGGGCTTTATCATGGATCTAAGCCTAGTTTTTTGATGTATATTACCATGCTAAAACATCCTCCTAGAGTCTTATGGAAATGTAGAAGTCCCGCGAGTTTTTAATTTTTGGAGTTAATTAAAAATTGAGTCCGGCAATTTTTAATTAAAAATAAAAGATACATTAAAAATTGGTGTTGAACAAATAGGCCATGGGGATGCTACATTTTGGACCCTAGAGCACCACCTAGTACCCACTTGTTTGAGTAAAAATTAGTGATTTTCATCCTCAAAATTGATTTTACTCTCAAAACCCAAAAGAGGTCATTTTAATTCAGCAAAATCATTGAGGGAAAAATAAAAAGATATGTAGGGACAAGATTGAAGACAAAATAAATGCACAAAGTCAAGCAAAGGAGTCAAAGGGGACAAATTCAAGGTGATTGAAGTTTGATTGATGAGATGGCATTCTAATTGAAGCACACATTGGGAGTCATTACTGGAGGTGGCTTGCCAGTGGCAACCCACAAATGAGAGAGGTGGCACACCTTCCACCATGCCTTTAGTTTGCTGACATTTTGTTGGTGTGGGAGAGGTGGCATCCCTCTCCCACACTTGTGATCCCTCTTACCACATGGTGCGCCCTCCTTGGAGATGCCATGCGCCCCCTCATTGGGAACTCCACCCAAATAATTATAAATAAGAGCTTTCTATCTCATTCTTAGTTAGTTGGAGCTTGGGTGAGATAATTTCTATTGTAATTAGTTTATCATTCATATTTGAATAAAAGGCTTTGGAGGCTACTTGATGGTGTAGAGCTTATGTTTGTGGATCATCTATGTGTATGGTGTACATAGGGTATATGTGTTATTAATTGTTTCTTGCAATTTCTTTTGGTGAATCTTGGCCTTGTAAGGAGGGCTATCTCTCAATAGGATAGAAAGTGGGAAACTTGTTTATTTCTTATCTTCTATTTGTCTTATATCTATAAGTTGTTTGATGTGCATGTTCATTTTGTTTAAATTTCATGCTCTCAAATTCTTATGAATTATATGACACCAATGCGGTTAACCACTTTGCAAAAAGTTTGAAGTTGTGCATGATTTATCATTAGAAGGATAGGCTAAGCTTGCTTACTGCCCCCCTTTCTTCAAAATTTTGTGAAGTAACATGAATCCCTCCACTCTCCATCGAAACGGGAGACTTCATTGCCCAAGGGTTCAAAATTTTTTCAAGCATTTCTTTCCCCTCTATTTCAACAAGTTTATTTCCTTTGGTTACTTGTTCTAAGCACTCATAAAGTAAAAGATTTGTTGTTTCTAAAATGAATATCTCCTTTTGCTTTATGTATTTTAAAGCAAGTAGTTAGATCTCAATTTATAAAGAAAGTCTTAACTAGATCTAGCTTGCTTCTTGTCTTCTTTAGTCTTAATCTTTTAGGCAATTTTTAAAGGCTAAAGATGATAGGTTTCTTCTAAGAGATCAATTTCCTTATTCAAGCAAAGCTTATTGTCTTTACATTTCTGTTTTAGAACAGCGAAAATAATAGTAAGAAAGGGCTTCCTTTACTTAGTTTAAATTTGAAATTTTGCTAGTTTTACATGAGTTTTACTTAAGCAAATTTTGTAGATTTTTTGCTAATAACTCAAGACACTTCCAAAGTTTTTTCGGGCATATTTTTTCATCCCCTTTGTTCTCTGTTTTATCACGGGGTTATTGAACAGATAGGAGGAAGCTACATCCGTTTAGTAGGATTGAAGACATCAGGGAATTTGGGAGCATAATTTTGCTAACAACTCTTTGTAAAGCATTGTAAAGGCTTGTGACCCCTAATGAATGGTCCTGAAGTCACTTTCATAAACATTGTGCAAGATCATAATAAAATAAGCGAGGCTACTGGGTTCAAGCTCTTCATTCCCACAGGAAATGAGTTTCTTTAGGATGGATTGTCATTTTGCAATTTTTAGCTTAGATTAAATTTTCTCTTTGCAAGTACAACACTAATTGCTAGATTATTTTCTATAATTTCAATTTGGCAAATAAACCATCCCCTCAGCGACCTCGAAGGGGCTTGGTGGGTGTGGATCTAGTAATTAGTCTCATATTTACTTTCTTGTCATAAAATAAACCATCCCCTCATTTGTGACCTCCGAAGGGTACAGTCGATTATTGGATCTAGTAATTAGTCTCACATTTATTTTCTTGTCATAAAATAAACAAAATTCCCCCTCAGCTCTCAGTTTTGCTCCTGACCCTTCGATTCTTGACTTGTCTCGTCTAGAAGTAAGTTCCTTACCATTGTCAGCTGGTCAGGTGGTTGATAGTTTAGTGGGAAACCCAAAGTAGTTAACTTAATGTACGGAAAAACTCCTTGAAGTGACCTGAGAAGTAAAGCGGACCCTCTGGGACTAACTTCCCACTCGTTTTGGATATCCAACACTTTTAGTGAGTTTCTTGGTGAGACCATTGGGTTTCAATAAACTCTCATAGGTTCCGCAAGCAAAGAGTTAACCTCCAATGAGTCCCAAACCATTTCATTAACTGAGCATTAATTTATCTTAATAAAACACTCGAACTACATTGCCCGATTCTCATTAGACCTTGGTCTCATTTCTCACCACTGTGGCTTGAGCTTCATTTCAAGATGCGTTTATCTGGCCCAATTTGGACTAAACTTACACCTAACAATTGTTCCAATTATCCTTTTGATGCAAGTATATGTTCATTTGATTATATATGGTGGTGAATGATTATTTCATGTTTTATCGGTTTATGGTTGATGGTTTAAAGAATAAATAACCTAGTTTTCATTTCACATGCCAAGCTTAAAAATAAACTCCTAGATTTCATTTCTGTACTTAGCTTAAAAGCCTTAGTATATTTGTTAGGGACTAGCCCCCTTGGCTTCGCTAGGAGTTGGCCTAGACGGAGGAGTTGAGGATTAGGTGACAACACCTTAACTCTCACTTGCCCCCAAGGACACATCGAGTGGATTGAAGATTTCTTCCACGTCTCCCAGGTGTGTATAACGCGACAACAGGCTGAAAAGGAAACTTAAATTTTTTGCAAAAATTTCCAGCCCATATGGCTGTCCAAGAGGCCCGCAATCTACATTCTTAAGCCTAGAACTATCATCATCTATGTCATAAATAGGATCTCTATCAAAATGAAAGCAATTTATATCCCATCTATGCCTTTCAATATGGAAGAGAGCATCAATGTCATGGCTGTTATGTTTTTCATCTATATAATTTTCCTTTTCCAAATCATAAAAGGATGCCTCAGACAATTCAGAAATTTGGAAAGGAATGCAACTTACCAACCTTTGTCTTCATGTAGAGGATGGATGAATTCCTGGATGTTCTCACCATCAAGGTCTTCATCAAAACCTTCCTCATACTGTTGATTTTCAATGGAATCATGGATTTGCTCTTCAAAGGGAACACGAGAAGGTTCTTCATCTATGTTTTCATGTGCTTGGTCTCCCATTAGATCATGAGGTGCTTCCTTTTTCTTGGGCATGCTTGCTATGGGATCTTCAATAATTTTTTCATACTCATTTTCCTCATAATGAGGATCCCAACGTTTGAGGAATATCCTAAAAAAATATGCAAATGTAGAAATAGGTTCCTTACCAAGATCATAGAACCAATCATTTATCTTGTGCTTAAAAGGTGCATAGAAACGCTCTCGTCCAAACATTTTCATGAACAATATGAGACTCTATCTTGACTTTAATGAAAGATATAACGCGTGATAAAGTTGAATCATGATATCCATAAAATAATCCAGTGAAATCAAGCAAATCTGAATCATAACCATCATTTATAGCCCTCAAAATGCCTGAGAAGTCAAGTGGAGCAAACAAGTAATTCCATTGCTCTAATTTCGATTCCATGCTCTTTTACTTCTCTATTTTCAAATCTGAATACAAAATATGCAAAGTACCATCATACCTCACACTAAAATGAAGTGGAGCTGCCAAAGTGAACCTTGAAATGCCTTCACAATATTGCTTGCTTCACCTTACAAGCAATAAGTCTTCAAAATTTGCAAGGAAAATGGCTTCTTCCCTTCATACAGTCACCAAATGAGGATAAGAGATGTTGAGGACAAAGTTACAAACCCTCATCAAAATATCATGAAGCAAGATTTTCAAATTTTCTGGGAAATGGACTTTGTCTGCGGCAACAGTGACAAAATGTTACCTCCCAAGTTTTCACTTGGTGCAAAAGTCCCTTAAGCACAAGTTGCGAGACCCCAAGGGCAACTTAGGCAAGCTACCCACTTTCGCCTCAATAGCCTTTCCTTTCTCTCTTTAGACTTAGGTGAAATCTAACATAGGGGGGCTTCCCTAAGGTTAACTAAGTTCAATGTGTTATAGTATGAAGTGGGAGCAAGAGAGAGCTTAGTTTTATTATCTAATTTAAAGTTTATGATTGATGCCTTTAAAGACACAACTTAAATCAGATTTATATTAGCCTTAAAGATTAATTGATCAACACAACGCAAGGCCAAAATGATGCAAGTAGATTTTATAGTTATGCAATGAAATTCAACAAACTCACATCTAAGAGACAATGATCAGTCCCAAATATGTTTAAGAGATATTAAATGCAGAAATTTCAGATTAGAAATAGCACTCTTTCCAAGATATAAACAATGACAAATTAGGCCTTATGCTAGCAAATCAATTTAGATGTCAACCATGAAGAGTGTAGATTTGTTTCTAAAGTATGCAATTTGATCTATGAATCTGATTTAATGTATTTATTTATGATAAATTCCAGATTTAGATCAACCACATCAAATGCCCCTTTTACAAGAGATGAATCAACAAGAAATTAGGGCAAAAGTGCAAAACGTCTAGAGTTTTGACACTAGAATCCACCAAGCAAAATCTGAATTTGTCTATGTGATATATCTTAATGTAAATTTCAGATCTTGAACAAAAATTAATTGCCTCTTTTAAGATATTCAAACTGCAAAGGAAGAAGCACAAGAAAAACAAATTGACTAGGTATTCGAGCTAGGAAAAGTCAATAATTTGCTTCTATCACAAAAATAATGAATTTCAATCTGATTGTTATGATTTATCTTGACGAAATATTCAGCTCTAAAACAGCTTTAAATGCCCTTTTCAGATTTTATAAATCAGCAAGCAAAATAGGGATAAAACAAGCAAATCGACCTAGGGTTTCAAGGAAAAAACCAACGATTTTGGTTGAGATAAATGAGCCAAGTTAAGATCTAATTTTGGGATGCAAATGGCTCCTAAATGCAATCTGATTTACTGTATTTTGTTGCCGTAAATTACAGATTTTTAAACAGAAAATTAAAAGATGAATTTTAAAGTTTTTTGGTTTGTTGGGAAAGGATGAAACTTGTGCCTTGCTTTGGTTGGGCTATGGGGTTAGATGCAACTTTAAGGGGGAGAATATTCAATAAATCTAAGGACTAAAAGGGCTGTCAAAGCGAGGTCCTAGACGTCCGAGATCTAGCAAGCCAATTATCACAAGAATCAACAAGTGATGGGTCTTCAAGAATCGTACCACTAGGGAGTGTTCTTTGCTTGTAAGGGATTGAATGTTTCTTTTGCTCACAAGGAATAATAGGCCAGAATTATTTCACTTCAAACAATGTAACAAAAAGATTATATACATACCTCTTCCAACGTAGCGATACCACTCCTCTATGGCGCCCAAGTCGACTTTGACAATCCAAACCTGCAATAAAGACTAGCTAGTATGCACAAAGAATATTTGCCACATTTCAAGAAGGTTGATTTTTCTTCCCACAAAGCCTTAGACAAAAGACAAGAGAGATTTTTTTCCAATAGCTTCTAACAAATTTACAATGAGAAGTCTCTTATTTATAGTTGAAGAGCTCATCAACCTCCAAAATAAAATAGCATTAGATCTCAACCAAATCCTAAATCTATGCTCAAAATACTAATATCCTCTAACAAACTAGAGTGGATCAAGTCAACAACAATATAATATGGTGGACTAATGCCACATGTACAATACAATAGAATAGATACCTGAACAAAGTGGATGCCCTCCTCTAATGATGAGATAGACATGGTCAAAGTACAACAAACTCCCTTCTCTAGAGAGTCGACCTCATCAAAATACAATAATATGGATCTAAGATGCTCCAACAACCTCCACATTTGTGAATCCAAGGAAAATAGGAGGGCCTTCCCCTCAAAATACTCCATCAAGTGCTCAAAAACCCCACATGTGTGTTAAATTCTCATAAAAAATCAGAACCCAGTTGCAGATTTAGTAAAAGTAAGGAGCAGAACCGAACTTTAACTTTAAAATCTGAACATGCTGATTTTTCTTAACACTCTAATGCAGTGGAAAATAAACACATAAAGACACAAAGCATTCACACAGAAATACTCAGCGATTTTTGGTCAAATGACCCCGGAAAAACCCAACTGGGAAAACCGGTTTTCTGCTTGGTAGTTTCTTTTATTCACCTAATGAAATGTTCAGAAATTTTACTGCTGCTGGGTTAAAGACCCTTTCTGAGAAAAATTCTGTCTTCAGCAAACTCGCAGCCTTCACACTTCCTTTTCCTGCTAACAACTTGCTGCTGGGTGCACCGTACGGCCTGTACGACCCTCCTGTACGGCCCAGCTCGGGCTGATACTCACTGGCTGAGCGTGGGGATGGCTGGCTGAGTCGAATGGGGGGCCGTACGACCTATTTCTCTGCTGCTGAAGCTATCTCCTGTAGCTGAAATCTGCTCCTCTCTGCTGCTGAAGCTTCCTCACCAAGTCGAACTGTGCATATGCCATAATGAGCTTCAAAAACCGTTTTTGTGCTTGGCAAGTTGACTTGGGCCCACCAAAATTCTCAATGGCTGATATTAGATCTGAATGGAGGGCTTAGATCGATTGTCTAATGACTATAGGAAAAATATAATTTTTCCTAAATCATCTAAGCATAAATGATAAATTATTTTGGGCCCCTCTTTGTGGGTCCCCTGCCAGATTTGGTGCACCTCCAAATCTAGCGAACCCTTCCACTCTACTTCCAATTTTAACAATGTGTGCGCTATACATCCCAAAGGATGAGTTGCTCCTCAAAATGCTCAAATGACCTCCGTAAATCATGCTAAGTGAGTGGAACAAGAGGCACATGTGGCTCCAAGTGGAACAACCTCGGTCAAAGATCCAATAGAAGCATGTCAACCCCTCAAATGAGTGAATGATGTGCCACTTGTGGCTCCAAGGTGGTGTAGAAAGCCTGTCACAATGCCCAATGCAGATCTCACAATGCCCAAAGCATCATGGATCCCAATGCAGGTGCACAGATCTTAAGGCAGTTACACAACTCTTGAGGTGGAGATGCAACTCTGCAATGCGAGTACACCAATCCTTTATGTGTATATGTGTCAGTTACACAGATCTTAAGGCAGTTACCTAATGATATATGTGTCATTAGGTGGTGAAACATCAAGCGACATCCTTTAACTTCTCAATCACTCGTTTAACCTTTATCATTTCCAAATTTTAACTATGGTGGGGACAATATTAACCTCTATTACATGTGACAACTCCTATGACCATGAAGTAGTTCCTAGGACACTAAGTTAGGAGTATTTGATATGATGTATGTGATGTTAGGGGAAAGGGAAATTTCATGAGTTGACCTTCATAACCACATAAGCTGTATAGGTCTCTCTCTAGCTTTTTAGAGCTAGGGTTTATTATATTCATCCATGCAAGTGCCTTTTAAGGAGGGAGCACTTAGCATTGAGTTACGATTCTTGGAGCCTCTTTTTCTTACTATCCCACATTTGCCTTTTTCTTTGTTTGGTCTCTTTCTTAAGATATGCGTTGTTAAGCATGGGACTCGGGATATTGGGCTTTCTTACAAGGTGGCATGGCTCAGACTTTTTTATTTGGATTTTAACCTTTAGTTGCATCAACCTTGAGCTTTTAGCTCTTGCGATTAGGCTTTCATGCATGGGATTATTTTTCTTTTGACCTAGATGTGACATATGATAAGTCAACCATGAGTGGGAATATGATGAATGTGCATGGAAGTGATGGCGAAGATGAAAAGTGTAAAATATGGTTAGGGGATAATCGCATCCAAAATATTAGCTTTGTCAGCCTCCATGAAAGTTGCGATGTGGCTTATTCTTCATGACTTAAGCTTATAGGATCTAGGTTTGTAACATCACAAGTTAAAGTCTTTTTTAATGTAATGCAAAACATGTACATCTACTTTTTGACAAAATCAAAATCTGTATAACATTTTACAGTGAAAATGCCTTGCATGCACATTGAGGTGTACTCTAAAGGTAAATTAGATTGACAAATATAGGACATGCTGTACTGTGTTAGTGACTTCCAACATCAACTTTTCTTGTGTGTCATTTATTCTTGATGCCTCTATTCTTATAGGATCTGGATTTGGATCATTTACAACTTGAGTTTTCATTTCTCCTACAACTCCTGTACCTCTGTTTTCTTAGAAAATGAAAACTTCTATAACATTTTACAGTTAAATTGTTTCTTATTTATTTTCATTGCGTGATCTAAAGTTACATTTGGCTAACCAATATAATACACAGTGTTTTTCTAGTGATATCTGAGTCCTGACATGTCTAAATCATACACTACGAGTAACTTCTACGCATCAAATGNAATTAGATTGACAAATATAGGACATGCTGTACTGTGTTAGTGACTTCCAACATCAACTTTTCTTGTGTGTCATTTATTCTTGATGCCTCTATTCTTATAGGATCTGGATTTGGATCATTTACAACTTGAGTTTTCATTTCTCCTACAACTCCTGTACCTCTGTTTTCTTAGAAAATGAAAACTTCTATAACATTTTACAGTTAAATTGTTTCTTATTTATTTTCATTGCGTGATCTAAAGTTACATTTGGCTAACCAATATAATACACAGTGTTTTTCTAGTGATATCTGAGTCCTGACATGTCTAAATCATACACTACGAGTAACTTCTACGCATCAAATGGTGTTGCCTTTTTTTTTCAGTGCTCACACAGATTGTATAATAACTGAAGATCGTGATGTTGCAGAGGTTTTCTTAAGCCAGGTAGACAGGTATGCATTTATTTTTCTATTTACCATATCAATTYRATACTGGAAGACAAACTCAGCTCTTTTTGATTTGATTCCTATCTCTTGTGGAAAACATTGCATACTATTAGTGATAAACGAAACTGAAAACATGCTAATTACATAATAAGTTTCCATTCAATGTTCCATTTGTTGCTAATTAATTAGTAATCTGACTTGATTCCTTAAAATATGCATCTATCTTATATGTTAAAGTGCGCATATTGTTAATTACTCAAAAGTCTGTCTACTGCTTTGTTGCATTTTTATATATTGTTCTTTTTATAATTCTCAATCTTGTATTCTGAAGTTTGTGGCAAAGAGATGTTAATTTTGAGTTGTCCTATTTTGGTTTATCCATTTACTTTTACCATTATTTCAGTTATCTTTGACATTTCAGAAAAATTCATTGCAACACAAAATTATGGAAATGATCCATCTCAAGCTAAGTGTGATTGGTATATATTTCCACACCTGTTTTTTCTATCGTGATTGTACACATTACTGCTTGTACCTTATCAGTTGTGGGCATTTGCTAGAATGGCATTTTCTTTCCTTTTGGCACATTGACAGCCTTTGCATTACTTAGGTGTTATATGTGCCTGTCTTATATCAGTGGCCTTGATGTTCTGTGGGATTTCATTTGGTCCTATGTTGCCATCAAGCACCGAAGGAGACCTCTGGGGTTTTGAAGAGGGCTCTTCAACCCCATTGTGAGTGGGCCCATGGAGCCAGACTCACGTTTGTTGATGCACAAACACCAGTAACAGATGTACGAACTTAGGAAGTGTTTTTACTATGTTTGTCGAAACAAAGGCCAAAACTATGATGAGAAATAACAGGATTTTTGTATGCCTAGAGTATGGAGCTTTATGCACTTGAACTAGAAAAATGCTCATGGCTTGGTGTGCAGATGGAAAAAATAGAGGGATATCAATGTTTTAGGTTCAACTTTTTAGATGATCACATGTGACTCTTAAATTTATGGATTCTCTTATATGCAATGCATTGGTTTGTTGTTATTCTTTGGCAGTTGTATAACTGGTCATCTTCTTGTCTGTATGTTGGAATTTGTTAGTTTTGTTTGAGTTGTATATTTTTTATTGCAGTGGTTTTCGAGCACAGGCTTTTAGGCAAGACACATCCTTCACATGAATATGCAAATAAAGGTTTCTGAACATGTTGAATTTGGAACAATGTATGATGTCTGATTTGCAATCTCAGATGAAGGAGCACATATTAGTTCAACATTCAACAGGTCAAAGAAAGTCTAAATCCTTCAAATTAAGATCAATCGTGAACTCAACTTATATGAAGATGATTACTTGAAACATCTTTAAAATAGTGATCTGGGAAGTTGTGAACACAGGAAACACAGGCAGCCTAACACAACTCTTTGTTCATCAGCCACGTCTAACTAGATTGTTAATTTATGGAAGTTGGCAGTCTAGTCAGCTACCTGTGGAGATATTACCACTAGATTTGAAACTGATTTTCATTTCCAGCTTGATAGAGCTTTTGCATCACTTGCTTAAACTCTTCTCATTTATCAATGGGAATTCTTCCTTGTTTTTGCCACCTCTGGTAAAATCTCTCACATCATAGCAGTGCATGCCCGAATATCTTCAAATGGGCATAAAAGATCTTCTGAATAACCAAGTATTCAGATCAATGTTGTCAGACTTGGACTCAGCAAAGACTTGGCTGGCCTGGACTTGGCAACTCGGCAAAGACTTAGCACAAACTTGGCAAAGACTCGGCAAAGAGAAAAAAAACTTAAAATATGGTAAATTTTATTCACAAAAAATATTAATGACATTTCCAATCCATATAAGTTATAAAACCACAGTCTATGCAGAAATTCATAAGATCATCTCATTAAATGTCATAACAAAACATTTAACACTTAATATTTGTATTCAAAATAGTGAACTGAAAGATGATTCCATCATCAAATTCACAAAAATATTACTCAATTCAACTACATAAACCATAGTCTCATAACATAATTATAAAATCAAAATAGACAGTGTTTCCAAGTCCAATCTTGAGTCTTATGCATGACTACAAGAATCCCTGATTAAGCCCTTGAGGAGCTAGTGCCAACATCGCTAGACTGAAGCAACAACTGTGATGTAGGGGTATTTGGTGTTTACATTTTAGATAATGGAACGCTAGAGAGATCTTGAGTCGCTTCATCAAGCCAACTCAAATCATCAGCAGGACAACGACAATGCTCAACACTATACTAAGGAAGAAATGGCTCTTGAAAATATATGGAATGAGAAAGAATGAGGGGAGAAATGTCTTTATAAAGACTTTTACCCTCTCAAATGCTTCATTTTCCTTTTAAAACTCCCTCTAAAAAAAGTCTAACTCAGTCAATTCGCACATGCGAGGTATTTTTTGTTGCTGTTTTTGGGTTGGCTGGTCCTGTGTCAGACTCCCGAGTTTGAGGCCAAGACTTCCAAGTCTGGTGAGTCTTAGCCAAGTCTGGCGAGTGGGGAGTCTGCCGGGCTTGTCTCTAGGGAGTACTCGTCCCATTGCTGACTCGACGAGACTCAGCCAGAGTTGGGAGTCTGGAAAGAGTCTAACAACACAGATTCAGATATCTGGCTCAGTCAGCTGTATCCTTCAGCGTTTGTGTTTTTTTTACCTTCACCAATTTATTTTTCCATTGAGGAGACTTCAAAATTATACGTTTTAAACTTTGTGAAATCTAAAGTTCCCTTTTAAATTTTTTGGTTTTCATAATCGACGATACCATTAAAAAACTCAAAGTTTTTCTTTACAACAATTAATACTTCTGATCTCTTCTAGGCATGGCTACTGTCAACTTTTATTTTTAGCTTGGCCTCCAGCTTGATAGGACCTTGCTGATTTGGAGGAGTTTTGGTTGCTAGATTTTTGACAGTCTGACTTATCATCTATTCATTGACTGCAGCTTTTGTTGAAAAAGTTGACAACATCTGGATCAACAATTCAATCTACGTATTGAATGCAGTATGATAACCTGCCAATCCTTCTTCCAAGCGAGTCAATTTACTATTAACAGAGGGACTTCCCCCTTCCTCATATTGTACTGCTTCTTCCATTTTATCTACTTCCTTTCAGCATCTTCGGTTTCTTGAGGCATCTGTTTCTATGGGTTGTTTACCAGTTGCCCTGTAGGTTTTTTTTGCAACCTACTTTGATACCAAAAATGACCAATTCATATCTTGTTATGCCTTTCTGGAGATACACGTAGGGATTCTTTCCAAAAAATTAGGAGATGTAGAGCAGGTAAACCATTATGGGGATTCAGTATCCATAGATCTTATAATGTGGAAGTGGTAAATCCAGTGCAGTGAACAGGAAAGTCTGCTGTGGGCAGAAATAATCCACAAAAAGCACCATATTTGGGAAAAGCTCTGCTGTGAGAATATCATTCCAATATAATAAAGTATGCAGAAACATTCCACTGCAAAGAAAGGGGGCTTCCTCCCCCTCAGCAGAAACACAATGCAGAAGACAATCGATCAAAGAATGTTAATGAAGGCATGGATAATCAGAATTTAGTGCAAGAAATTGATCAGAAGTTTAACATGGAATTCCCCTTCTTCTTTTGTATTTCTATTGTTCTGCTTTTGTTTTGCTTTTGTTCTTGTATAGTTTAAGGAAGCCAGTTTTGATGTGTTCTTACTGTGATGTCTTGGGTATGAACTTTCTCATCTGTGGGTCTTTATTTCTTGTTTTAGATAGTCTATCAGTCTTGAATCAAGGATATTTAAACTGTAGTTTGATAGATCCTCTTTTGAGTTGCAGCTAGCTCATGCCAGACTGTAAATATTCTTCCTTTTCAACTTAAAGGGGGCTGTTACAACAAAATCTAATGCTCCTATATGATGTAAAGTCCCAAACATCAAGGAGCTAGTCTTGTGCAACTCATGAAGGCTACCCACTGTCACCATAGTAGCTCTTCCTCCCAGTTTTGGTTGGCTCTTCTCCAACTCAAGGAGGGCTACGCTAAGGATAGGATTACTAAGGCTATAGAGTGGAGGAACAAGGTGATTTATTGAAGAGTTAGCCTAAAAAAATGAATGGATGTAGTATATGTGGAATGATGAGTGGTGTGAGAAGGAAAGATGAAGGTATAAACCCCAAGGTCAAATGTCTAATCACACCTTGGAAAAATGGAGTCATGGAAATATAAGTCAAAGAGGGAGAGTGCATGGAAATGCAAGGTAATGAGAGCTGCTATGTATGCCACAAACCAACCTTAACTTGCTAACTTTTATAGCAGAAAATTACCTTGGAAGGATGAGGGTTCCATTTTTAAGCATTATTATGAAAGTGAGGTCATGTTAATCTAGCAAAAATTGGGTTAATTAGATGCAAGGTTAACATAACAACTATAGAAATAAGAGGGATAGATCCTCACATTACTCTATCCAAATGAAGCATAGTTCATTATAAGGCAATTCACAACATCCTACAAGGGCTTCCTAATACAAAAATCAGCATATGAAAATAAATTGCACAATGTTGAAATTTTGGTATGCTCGTTTAACCATAGACAATGTCACATCATTGTCACCCAACCATAGGCATTCACATATTCCACCCTCGAGCAGGCTAACCTTTACTTGAATAATTCCGGCAAGCCTACTCTGGAACCAACAGATAAACCCTAGTTGCTAACTGCAACAACAACTCAAGACTTGTAGAGCGCTCCTTCTCCAAGGTTAGTGCACAAGAGAGAGAGTCTCCATATCCATAGAACAAGTACCATACACAACTGCAGTAGCTGCAGCTGCACTACTCTTTCTCAAACTTGCGCCATACTTAGCAAGAATATCACCAAGAAAATCACCAAGAATATCACCAAGAAAATCACCAAGAGAGAGACCAAGACCAAGAGATAACCATGCGCCCTTATTCCTCCTTGCAGCTGCAATTGCAACTCTCCACAAGACTTGCGCACTAACTGGGTGTACAAATGAGATAAAACGTCCTCTATTTATATTAATTTGTCGAGTGACTTTTCTGGCTGGGCCAACCTGACTTTTTGGTAATTATATTTTCTGTTTATCTTTTTCCCGTGGAGCCGACTTGTATTTTTGGAAGACAATATTCTAATATTATTTATTTTGCTAGGCCGACTTGTCTTCTAGGGTTTCCACACATCTGTTTAATGGTTCACTTGCTTCTAGAATATTCTATTCCAAGTCATAGGTTACACGTGGAGGTTAATACCTCCCGTAGCTACCAAAACATCAACACTCCCTCTTAGCTAGGGAGGTATTAACTAAGATGTTCTTCATTTAGTGGTCTCAAACACATCCATCCATCTCACATGGTATGGGAAAGACTCACATGGTCTTGCAGACCAGTCTATAGGTAGCATCACCATAGCCACACGGGCTATCATATGATCAAACAGATCATGTAACAAGTATCACCATCATAGCCGCACATTATCCATCTCGCTGGCAAACACTTCCAACACTCTAACTGGGAATCATTTCCGACACTACAGGTCGACATCTAGTTCATACAAAACTAGTAACTCATCAGCTCACACATAATCTGACTCAAAAAATTTAACACTCCCTCTTAACGAGGAAGGTATTCCTCTTGGCACAATCATCACCATTGCTTCTGTGCTTCTACACACCTCGGTCATTGTGCTATTGTCCATCACGAATCTATATGTCATAGGAAGTTCTGTACTTTCATTGGAGTAGCGTACCAGCCTTATTGGAGTAGCATACCAACCTATGCTGGGGTAATATACCAACCTGCGTTGGAGTAACATACCAACCTACGCTGGGGTAGCATACCAACCTGCGCTGGGGTAGCATACCAGCTTGCATTGGAGTACCAACCTGCGTTGGGGTAGCATACCAGCCTACGTTGGAGTACCAACCTGCGCTGGGATAGCATACCAGCTTGCGCTGGGGTAGCACCCACTACTGGGGATCTCATCACTTCCCTCTGTTGGGGAACACATCACTTCTCACTACTAGAGAAAAAACATTTGAACCACTCCAAGCTTGTCCCTGACAGAGGCTTGGTCAACATATCTGTTACCTCTTTGTTGGTAGCAATATATGTTGATATTTTACTTATCCAGCTAGCAGTTACGGTTCTTCTTTATTATTACAATCATTTA
>SNQJ01S0104178.1:25529-43460 GCA_010110895.2 Picea sitchensis | reverse complement strand
ATCAACCTAATGCAACCAAATGTTTATATTGAAGGCACGCGTTCTCAGCCCATACCTTTCGACGTTCTCAGTCGGGAGTTAGCAGCTATACTAGTTTAAACATAGTGGAAAAAATTAAGAATTCAAATTATTATTTCATACATATATATAATTTTGTTTTTACAAAAAAGTAAAATTGTATTTCTTTAAATACTCTGCATACCAATACATATAGTTAAACTAGCCACATGTTTTGCTATACATATGGAAAGTAGAACATGTGGTAGTGTAGCAAACATTCTTGTTTCTGTTAAAGTTGTAAAAAATTTGGAAAACAAAATAAGTTGTAATTATGATTAGGCAAACCTGGATTGCCATCGTCACTGGAAAGTTATGGCTGTACAGGAAAAAACACATATGGTTGGCAGCAGGTCAAACATCTATGTTTAACAGACTCGCTTGAAAGACAATCAAATATAACATCCATGCAACAACAAAGAATGGTCTGGTCTGAGAGATGTGATCCACTTTATTTATTTATTTATTTTTAGCAGATGTCATTGATGCAATGTGCGACATAGCTGCGCAGTATAATGCCCACACATATCTTATCATGCGATAGGGTAAGTGGCTGTGTGTCACAATATAATGCCCACTCATATCTTATCATGCAATAGGGTAAGTGGTTGTGTGTTATATATGGAACCATATTACCAGCCGTGTAGTAATCACTGCACTGCCTGTGGAGTATGTGCACCGTCGATGTACATACCGGGCAGTACGTGAACAGTCAATGTAGCATATATTATATTAATGTGTTCGTATATTTCTCAAAATGTGATAAATATTTATGTAGAAAGGTGTATACCTATTGGAGATGGGAACAATCAATCATCTTTTAATCTAAAATTCTAATATGATGGTTAAAAATTGAAGATGTTGGCATATTCTTAGTCGCCCTCCCAAATCAATGAATGTGATTTATTTTTCATAAGTTCCTTGTATTTTTGAATGCATACGTTAACCTGTTTAATTTTTAACATTTACCTAATCATATTAAAGAATTATTGTAGCAACATATAATTACCACGTTTAAATTATTAAATTATTAACCTTTGATTTCCTCAACTATAACGTTTCATTTTCCGGCCTAGATTACCCGCTGCCTATCATATTGGATGAGCGTTTCATTTTCTTCATTGCATGAGAGTGGAGCGTTTCATCCCCAGCCCCTTCGATTGCTCACCCAGTTGCATCGGTGAGCACTGAACCTAACACCCTTTACTCTTCTTGTCAAAAAAGATACCATCAAATATTCAAGAAGGAAGGCGGCGAGGATGAGTTCTGTGCATACGTGTTTAATGTGCCCAAAGAGTTGTTGGCACTGAATCTTGAAGCGTACATTCCTCAATCGGTTTCCATTGGCCCTTATCACCACAAGAGATCTGAACTTTATGAGATGGAGTTCTACAAACTGGCGGCTGTTGACAGCTTTCTGTAAAGAATGAACAAACGAGGTAAGTTTCAATCCGTCGTCCTGGAGGACTTTAAGAAGCGCGACTGGAAAATTTGGAGCTGTTATCACAAGTGCATCGATTATGAGAAAGAAACCTTGGCATGGCTCATCATGGCTCATCTGGGAAGAAGGAAGGGGAGGGGATGGGCGAAGAATCCTTCATTAAGAACATGCCACCCATGCGAGACAAATAATTCTTCTTTAATGTTATACGAGTCTTTAAGCCAAGAGGTAACCAAAACTAGATCAAACAACAAAAGATTTCACCAGTATTTAAAGTATTTTTATTCAATTAATATGATAAGAAAAATAGGGTTAGGATTATATTAGTATAATCACAATGAAAATCGATAAAATATTTCATTTATAAATTCTAATTAAGGTTTATAAATTCTAATTAGAGTTTATGCTAAAGTTTATAAATTAATTATACTTTACGCGATTTATCAGCCACATAATTGTGGTTGTGCTAGTTATAGTCTTAAAAAATATTCATAATCTTGCAAAAAAACTTCAGATGGCTTTCACATGGCCCGTATTAACATGTCCTGAAAAACTTCAGATGGCTTTCACGTGGCCCGTATTAAATGAGAAGGAGAGGAGAATTAACTATTCTGCGAGCCATCATAATTTGATGATCAAAACTTGAGATTAAATGCTAAACCACATAATCATATCTTGAATCTACGACCTTGATCTACTTTATTATATATATATTCTCATGATGTGAATCCAAGAAATTTATTCTTTACTTTTATTTTATGATAAAGGATGCTCATATTCCTTTTAGTCAACATTGTCTTCCTTTGAAGGAATCTGTCTCATCTTGCAAAATATTTTTCTTGATTAAATTGTTATCTTTAAGTATTTTTTGGGGAAGTAAGTTTTATTCACTCTCTTCCACTCAAGTTTCTTTATTGAGGTTCATATTTGCTTGTATCAGTTCTTTATATCAACGTTTTATTTGTTATATCAGTTCTTTAATTTCTTATATCACATATGATTAAGCTAGTTCTCTAATCAAATTTCTACTATATAGAGAATTAAAATAGAATATCCATGCACATGAATTTTATAGATATTATTCAGAATAATAGTGTTTTATAGTGTGGGAGATTTCATTCATAAAAAGTGTCTCGTAATAAAACAAGAAATCCTTGAGCTAGTTGCGCAATTTAAATATTGAATTATGTCACCTTGTGTCTTGTTGACTTGTTAATTAGGTGTAGCTTGGATGGTTGTGAAGAATGATTGTTATCCTTCCTACTCGGGTTCAATTCCCAAAATGATATGCATAAAGCTCATAATGATGTGAAAAACAAATATTGTTTTTGCGTTGTGTCGCATGTAGTTGTAACGATAGGGGACGTCACATACGGTATCAGAGCGTTCAACCTTGCAACTGTGGATTACCATGCTTTCCACTTTAGTAAACCCTTGAATATTAACCTAACACTAATTAAAACTTTAACGTTTCCATGCGGTGATCTCGATTAGAGGAAGAAACAGAGGTTCGCAATGTGGTTCCATGGAAGGAGGTGCAATGCCTATAGAAGTTCCCGTGCCCTCGGAGTCTAACCCCCAAGGGGGAAGAACAAGTCCTTGGGATGGATTCAATTGTTGTGAGGGATGATGATGGTTTGAAAATGTCCTTCCAAGGAATGCAAGAGACCTTGATTCACCATATGTACTGAGACAAGGCCAGGTTGCCTGTACCCTTGAGGGTCCATAACGCGCCCTGCCAGTACCATTAGCATTCATCAAGAAATCGAGAGGGATAAGTTCTCTAGTCCTCGAGTGTCGTGGACGACTCAACCGTCGAGGCATGGGCGGAGAACAAGGCGATGTGATTCACAGTTCGCGATTAGGACCTCCATCATGAAGGTCTAGATGGCGGTCTTCCAACTGAAGGGGAGCACTCTTATATGGTGGAAGACGCTCCTGCCACAATTGAACATGGCCATCGAAGATGTGTCACAGGAACTGCTTGAGGAACGGTTCAGGGAGGTGTCTATTTGAGGAGTTTATTGAACATCAGCTCAATGAGTTCGATGCCTTGCGGTAGGGAAGTCGTACGGTGCCTGGGTACGAGTTTCGATTTATGGAGCTTCTTGAGTATGCTCCGCACCTGAATGCTGAGAAACTTAAGGTCAACAGGTTCGTGTTTGGCCTTAATGTCAGAATTTGTGCAAAGGTTAGTATTTTGATGCCTCAAACCTTGCATGATGTCGTGCAGAAGGCCCTCATAGTAGAGGAGGAGCTTATCAACTGGGGTCAAATCAGGAATCTAGCAAGACGAGTGGGGTAGTTGTCATCTGATGCGCAACAAAATCAAACATCAGCTAGACATTCACCAGGATATCATGGATTCGAGAGAGGATCTAGTTTCAATACATCTCAGTGACCAACGCCTCAGTAGTGAACTCCCTACAAAGCTCCACTGCAGCAACAACAGTTTAGATCTGTTCAGCAGAACAGACGAGCGTTCCAGGCTGGTGGGTTGTCATATTCTACTTCGGGTATCATGAGTATTGAACTGAAGAAGGGGTGTTGAGCATGTGGGGAGCCACATTACCAGCGTGACTGCCCAGTGGAGAGGACTAGTGCGTCTGGATCAGTCGGACA
Source organism: Picea sitchensis (assembly GCA_010110895.2). Classification (NCBI taxonomy): domain Eukaryota; kingdom Viridiplantae; phylum Streptophyta; class Pinopsida; order Pinales; family Pinaceae; genus Picea; species Picea sitchensis. The sequence continues at coordinate 39,340 of SNQJ01S0104178.1, read as the reverse complement.
CACTACCATGGGAAATTTGGGCAATACCCATCGGATTCATACAACGGTGAATAGCCACCAGGAAAAGCACCATTCGACCATGCTCGAGATGTCAGGTACCGTTTCTGACTAGACCCTTAGTATTTTGATAGATCCAGGTGCTACCGAGATTTTTATCTCTAGTGCAGCACTAAAAAGAATTAAGGTAAAGGAAGTCGAATAGGACGAGTTTAGATTTGTAGAAATGGCTTCGGGAGCCAAACATAAGGTTGGTGGGAAGGTTACGGGTTGTAGCCTTAACCCGGGAGAGTTTTTCACTAGGGCCAACTTGTACGTCATGATCTTAAGACCTTAAGACGTCATGATCGATATGGACTGGTTGGAATCACATGAGGCGATACTCAACTGTAAGACGAAACGTTTGAGCTTGGTCGATGATGAGAGACAGAGATGCGTGATTGTAGGTCAGAACTAGGGAGATTCCCTGAGGTTCATTTCTTCCTTGTAGGTACGAAAGAACATGTGCAAGGGATGTAAGCTTTATGCGCTCCTTGCGTTAAAAATCTAGGCAAGTTTCCTTGAAATAAACTCCTATACCAACCACCTCACACACTTTCTGGGGAAATTTCTCACGTTTCTACTAATTGGGAATGTTTTACAAAAAAACCATGTCATAGAATTTTAAAATTCGTTTCCATCGCCCCATTATCTTCATATGAAAATCGTTGTCTAAATTGGTGTATGGAAATCAATTAATAAAAGTTACCATTTGTGTTAATTAAATGAAGGGGTGCAATGTTTCATCCCAAAAAGAAACATTGTTTCAAAGTGGCACCCTTTGAAGGACTATATAAGTAAAGGAATATGAAGGGAAGAAGGCATCTTAGTGGATATATATTAACTATCTTAACTGTACTCAACCATATTCAACCAAATTGAACTATAGTCTAACACAGTCAACATAAGTTAATACTCAACGGAAGTCACTAAATTCATTGTGACATAACCATTCAAGAAGATAGAAATGAACATAATTTAGCAAAGATAATTGTAACTGTGTGACATAGAATCAATCATGTTCAACCATAGTAAGCATTGTCATCAATAGAATGTTGCAATATGACATAACCATTGAGGAAAATTCTAATTGACATAAATCAACCAAGATGAATTCCACAATGTGACATAGTCAATCATGCTCAACCATTGTCAAGATGGTCACCCATAGTAAACCATTTTCAAACATGTACATCATGCTTAGCCAAAGTGAACCAACTTAAACAATAGTAAAACATACTCAACGAAAATTAATGATCAACAAAATTGACTATAGTCAACTAAAATCAACCATGATCAACTATGATTAACCATAATCATATCAACGTTTTGATTTTGAAAACTACTCATATTTAAACCAAAAATAACATTTTAAAAACAATTTAAAATAACAATGTTATTAGAGTAGTTGAGAAACTTTAGTAGATCAAAACAAAAACAACATTTTAAAGGCAATTTAAAATGTAAATATATTATTATAGTAGTTGAGAAAATTTAATGGAAAGTTGCTCATAAAACATGATTATAGGTCAATTAAAAAGACCAAAATCTTAATGAAGAATTGCTCATTATTTATAAAATATTATAGGTTAATTTAAAATATTAATAACAAATTTTAATATGAAATTATTTTTGAAATTTTTTTATATTTATAAAATATTATAGATTAATTTAAAATATTAATATGAAATTATTTTTGAAAAGTTTATATATTTATGATAGTGAAATTTTTTAATGCTTAATTAGTTATAAAATATCATTGATAAATTTAAAATACCAAAATGAGAAATTATTTTTCAGACTATATATTTATTAAGATGGAAGGAGTTTTGAATTATATTTACGCCTAAAGACTACACCTATTGATAATCGGCACAATTAATGATCATTTAACCTTAAACTCTAATATGATGGCTATGCATTGAAGATGCTAGCATATTCTTAGTTGTCTTCCAAAATCAATGGGTTAGATTTATTGTTCATAACTTTCTTGCATTTATCAAAGCATCTCTTAACATGTTTATTTTTTAATGTTTACCTAATCACATTAAAAAATTACCTTAAGGATATGTAATTGCCACGTTCCATTTATCAACCTAATGCAACCAAATGTTTCATATTACCACAGACGAATTACCACAAACATTTTATATTGAAGACACGCGTTCTCAACCCATAACTTTTGGCGTTCTCAGTCGCGAGTTAGCAGCTGTGCTAGTTTAAACATAATGGAAAAAATTAAAAGTTCAAATTATTATTTCATACATATATATAATGTTGTTTTTACAAAAAAGTAAAATTGTATTTCTTTAAATACTCTGCATACCAATACATATAGTTAAACTAGCCACATGTTTTGCTATACATATGGAAAGCAGAACATGTGGTAGTCTAGCAAACATTCTTGTTTCTGTTAAAGTTGTAAAAAATTTGGAAAACAAAATAAGTTGTAATTATGATTTAGCAAACCTGGATTGTCATAGTCACTGGAAAGTTATGGCTGTACAGGAAAAAACACATATGGTTGGCAGCAGGTCAAACATCTATGTTCTTGAAAGAGAATCAAACATAACATCCATGGAACAACATAGAATGGTCTTGTCTGAGAGATGCCATCCACTTTATTTATTTATTTTTAGCAGATGTCATTGATGCAATGTGCGACATAGCTGGGCAGTATAATGCCCACACATATCTTATCATGCGATAGGGTAAGTGGCTGTGTGGCACAATATAATGCCCACTCATATCTTATCATGCAATAGGGTAAGTGGTTGTGTGTTATATATGGAACTATATTACCAGCCGTGTAGTAATCACTGCACTGCCTGTGGAGTATGTGCACCGTCGATGTACATACCGGGCAGTAAGTGAACAGTCAATGTAGCATATATTATATTCATGTGTTCGTATATTTCATAAAATGTGCTAAATTTTTACGTCGAAAGGTGTATACCTATTGGAGATGGGCACAATCAATCATCTTTTAATTTAAAATTCTAATATGATGGTTAAAAATTGAAGATGTTGGCATATTCTTAGAAGCCCTCCCAAATCAATGAATGTGATTTACTCTTCATCTTCATAAGTTCCTTGTATTTTTGAATGCATCCGTTAACCTGTTTACTTTTTAACATTTACCTAATCATATTAAAGAATTATTGTAGCAACATATAATTGCCACGTTTAAATTATTAAATTATTAACCTTTGATTTCCTCAACTATGTTTCATTTTCCGGCCTAAATTACCCGCCTGCCTATCATATTGGATGAGCGTTTCATTTTCTGCATTGCATGAGCGTGGAGCGTTTCATCCCCAGCCCCTTCGATTGCTCACCCAGTTGCACCGGTGAGCACTGAACCTAACACCCTTTATTCTTCTTGTCAAAAAAGATACCATCAAATATTCAAGAAGGAAGGCGGCGAGGATGAGTTCTGTGCATACGTGTTTAATGTGCCCAAAGAGTTGTTGGCACTGAAGCTTGAAGCGTACATTCCTCAATCGGTTTCCATTGGCCCTTATCACCACAAGAGATCTGAACTTTATGAGATGGAGTGCTACAAACTGGCGGCTGTTGACAGATTTCTGTAAAGAATGAACAAACTAGGTAAGTTTCAATCCGTCGTCCTGGGGGACTTTAAGAAGCGCGACTGGAAAATTTGGAGCTGTTATCACAAGTGCATCGATTATGAGAAAGAAACCTTGGCATGGCTCATCTGAGAAGAAGGAAGGGGAGGGGAGGGGATGGGCAAAGAATCCTTCATTAAGAACATGCCACCCATGCGAGACCAATAATTCTTCTTTAATGTTATACGAGTCTTTAAGCCAAGAGGTAACCAAAACTAGATCAAACAACAAAAGATTTCACCAGCATTTAAAGTATTTTTATTCAATTAATATGATATGAAAAATAGGGTTAAGATTATATTAGTATAATCACAATGAAAATCGATAAAATATTTCATTTATAAATTCTAATTAAGGTTTATAAATTCTAATTAGAGTTTATGCTAAAGTTTATAAATTAATTATACTTTTCGCGATTTATCAGCCACATAATTGTGGCTCTGCTAGTTATAGTCTTAAAAAATATTCATAATCTTCCAAAAAAACTTCAGATGGCTTTCACATGGCCCGTATTAACATGTCCTGAAAAACTTCAGATGGCTTTCACATGGCCCGTATTAACATGTCCTGATGTGTAGTATGTGCACCCTCGATGTCTCGACATGGACGGTGAATATTACTGTACGATGGGTGTTTAATGTTTACTTATGCAGTGGGTTAACTTGGGAGCAATCTTCAGTTGGGAGCAATCTTCAGTTTAGAGCGATTTTTTCGATAGATTTTTGGATGAATTAATTTTAAATTTTTGATCAATTTAGAATTTTGATGAATTTTTTTGACCATTTAAATTGGTTTAAAATTTGACAAAATCCCTAAACTAACAATAGGAAATCATAAAACTTTGATGCATGTAAAAATCAAAGTACTCTCCGAATTACTGAAAACCTCCGAATTCAGACCCATTTTGTTTTTTTACTGAAAAGGAGTTACGTTTACTCAATTAGCCTACTACCCCGCATAAGTTTACTCAATTAGCCTACTACTCCGCGATCACGAACAGCTCTAACCCTAACTCTACTTACATGTCACCTTATGCAAATCTCAGCCTATCCTACTGTCCTACCTATCTTCTATTTCTCTCGCCTCGAAGTCTCTAACGCCGTTCAGCCATATTTTCAGGCTTCAGCTGAATATCGAAAATTCGATCTTTCATGGCATCTCTGCAATTCAAGGTCACTAGAAAGCCGGCCGTCCTCGTCGCTCCTTCCCTGCCAACTCCGAAAGAGTATCTATACCTTTCCAGTATCGATGATCAAGCGACCCTCAGATTTCTTGGTACTGTCTTCCAGTTCTATCAGTTCGATCCATCGAAGAGGGGTCAGGATCCCGCCAGAGTTATCAGACAAGGGCTGGCTGACGTTTTAGTGTTCTACTACCCTTTCGCCGGAAGAATCAGAGACGCGCCCGCCGGTAAGCTCGTGGTGGAGTGCACGGGAGATGGCGTGCTGTTTGTGGAAGCCAATGCGGACGTTGCTTTGCAGGATTTCGGAGACCTGCAGCCGTACTTTCCCTGCTGGCAAGATCTGGTGCACGACGTGCCGGGCTCACAGAATATTACCAATTCTCCTCTCCTTTTTGTTCAGGTTAATATTACCAATTCTCCTTTCACATGGCCCGTAGAATTCAACGCCACCACGCCCTGTAATGGCCCGTATTAGAATTCTATTTCTTCCAATTGAACTTGTGATTTCTGAACGTACTGTTTATCATGGCATTTCAGGTAACGCGCCTCAGATGCGGAGGGTTCATATTCGCCATCACTTTTAATCACACCATGACCGACGCACTTGGCCTTGTTCAGTTGATGAACGCTCTGGCGGAAATGACGAAGGGGGCTACGAGGCCTTCGGTTCTCCCAGTTTAGAAAAGAGAAAATCTCCGACCCCGGACGAATCCCATTGTCAAATTCCCCCATTACGAATACGATCAAATAGAAGACAAAGATGGTCAGATGGTGCCCGCTAACGAGTTGATCAACAATTCCTTCTTCCTCGGACACAAAGTGATCGAGTCGCTCAAGAGGCAAGCAGTGGGGCAAGGCAAGTACTCAACCTTTGAAGTTCTGTCGGCCTTTTTGTGGCGTTTGAGAACGAAGGCTGTCCAACTGCCCGCGGAGCAGGAAGTTCGGCTCATATTCACCGTGAATGCCCGCACGAAATCCGACCCAGCGCTTCCTGAAGGGTTCTACGGGAATGGCATAAGCCTTCCATGCGTAAGGACGACCGCAGAAGAGCTGGCAAACAAACCACTGTCCTTCGCTGTCAAATTGATAAACGAAGCGAAAATGGCTGTGAACGACGAGTACATACGATCTGTGATAGATTTCATGGAATTGAAAGGGCGCCCTCACTGCACAGTGGTGGATACCTTTTTTATTTCGGACATAACCAAAATCGGCTTCAGAGATGAGGATTTCGGGTGGGGAAGAGCAGCCTACGGAGGGCCTGCAAAAGGCGGGGTGGGAGTAGTGGCGGGTCTGGTCAACTTTCTCTTCTCGCATCGCAATACAGGTGGCGTGGAGGGAATAGCGGTTCCCATTTGCTTGCCGTCTGCTGCCATGCGAAGATTTAAAGCAGAAATCAGTGATGCGATCGCCAACGCTCCTCCTTTTCCACGTTCCTATCTCTGAAAAGGTAATCGCTGATATCATATCTTTCGATGGAACAATTCAAATGGATGTGCGCCAAAATAAGGGTTGTATCTGATGTTCAATTGTGTTAGCCTGTTGCTCTGAATTTTCTCATGTTAGGTTGGGTTCATGATGTGTTATTTTGGTATTTCCTTAATCGTTATTTGATGTAATTACAGTCATTGTGTGATGAAATTAGTATGTAATGTTTAATGTTTTGTGGTGATCTATCATGTGGTTCTTGCATTTATCTATCATTTGGTTTTTCCATTGAATGGAACAATATCAAGGAATTATTAAATTATATATATATATATATTCTAATGTCTCACATTCGAGGCTTTTAGTTGATTTCTACTTACTTAAATTTTACTAGTGTAGTGTGGAGTGAATATAATAATTATATTGACAATGGTTGATTGGATCTAATTTTGCATTTTAGATAGATTTATGGTATGGTATATGTCATCTTGTTCTTCTCATGCTAAATGCCTTATATTGTTAGTAAAATAATACAATATTAATAGTTTAATTATGATGATAAAGTTGTTTTAATAAAATACAAATCATTTTTATGCATCATGTGATTTATGGTACAATGTATGTGGTCTTGGTCATCTTATGTTCATATGGCTGTGAGATGCCTTATGTTGTTAGTAAAAGACTTCAATATTAACAATTTACTTATAATGATAAAGTTGTTTTAATAAAATACAAATCATTTTATGCATCATCTTTATGTGTTTTAAATCCTTTAAAGTAGGTATTACATTATTACACTTGTATGTGTTTATATAATTTAATTGTTAGCTATATATATATATATAGCATTCAAAACAATTTTTTTTCTAGTTATAGTATAACATTTTGTAGTTTTATAATGTTACGAGGGTATTATAGTCATTTTCTCTTATTCTTCATGGTTTTCAAATTCAACTACCTCTTTGACATTATCTTAAAATAATTTGAAGCAACTAAGTCTGTATGATAAAGATGGTATTTTTAGTTTTCCATTAGTGTTGTTGTTTTGGTGCAATTTAGAAGTCACTACAATGGCTCGAATGACCATATTCAATAATACAAATACTACAATGGGAGTGAACCAACTAAACATCAAAGCCCACATTTCACATTTGAGGTAGATAGTCCATAACTATCCCCAACATCATTTATGCTTTGCAATGTACAATTTTTAAAAAGAATATAATCTTTCTTGGCTTGGATTCCAAATCCAACATCTCCCCTCATACTAACAAAAAAAAATATTGTATATTTCAATCTAATCCTTATATTTATTGATCGATTTACTAATTATAATAAACATCATGCTAGAAGGGGACTAAAAATAAACAAGTTATTTAAGACATACATTGGTGATAAATGCCCATGTGAGTGGTTCGATATATATGAATCGGATAGATCATGCATCAATGTTGTAGCAATGGACACTATGGGATTTATTAGTTAATTAATTAATTTCTATATGCACAATATGGTTGGAATGAAAATGAAACCATATTCCCTCTTATGATTATATATTCCCTTTGTATTCTTATTCTTATTGGGAATAATAATCTAGCATGAATCTAGGTTATGTGGTATATAACAACACTAAGTATTTAGTGAATTTTTTTTATCAAAAATCACATTGTGACATTTTTGGAGCTTGATTTTTTTTTTAAAAGACACTTAATGACTTTATATAGATTTCAATTGACATTAAAATGATGAAATACATAATATTGATTCATTTGTGACAAACACGTGATACAAATCATTTGAAAAAGAAATGCAATGCAACAAAACCATAATGAAAACAAAAAACAAGTATTTTTTAAAGTGTTAACATCTTAAATAATGATACAACCACAATCAAAATTCAATGTAAATATGATGAAAAAAACAATTCACAAAAACATAACATATATTTGAATAAAATATTTAGGTTGTAGCAACATCGTAGCAGCTTATTTAGTAGTGGTTGTTAGAAATTTGGCTAGCTGTGTGTTATAAAGTGACCTATTAGAATCCCTCGAATGAAACAACTAGTCTGATGGGTTATGAGAGATTTCATCTATAAATTTGAAGAAGCATCCCTTAAATTTCTTTACAGAATTTTCCTTAAAAGAAAATTATATATAAAATCAAAATATAACCTCGTTATATCTACAATAAACACAATTTTAACATTGCATCAAACCCATTACCCCATACATAAATATAACTTTAACATTGCATCAAACCTATTACACCATACATAAATATTTCAATGTTTTGGTTCAAGGTATTTAAATTAATTATCCTAAAATAGAGAGCACTCATCATGGACTGTTTTCTTTTGAGGAAACAATGTTTCTAGAAAGTATACATTGTTAAAATAATAATTTTACTTTTATTTAAACCATAGAAAAGCTACAAATGTAGGGAAAGGATATTCAAATGTTGTTGCCTAGTTTTGATCCGGATTTAGGAGAGGAACAAACTGATTAACAGATTGAATATAATAAACACAAAGATATGAAGAACAACACATATATCCAGTGAAAAATATCTTTTATTGAATAAATGAAATAGGTTGAAACTCTAAAACTGCAGAACTGAAACACTTGCTCGAATGGTGGTAGCTATCTCTGAGAATACATGTGGTTGCTACGCGCATTCGTCTGAGCATAATGATTACAATGAGGCTCCAGAGGCCTTTGTGATATTACTCATGAATTCCAAAACCCTAGGAGGTGAAACGCCAAAAGTCATGTGGGCCTCTATGGGTAAGTTGGTACCTCAACTTCTCAGGGTCATAAATTTTGCATATGACCTCTGTTTTAGGCGCGTGATAGTCCATTAGAAATGTATTTTAGAGAGCTACACATTACGCCATCAAAATCTAACACCATCTACAGTTTGACTATGGCGAGCCAAAGAAACATTGTTTAGCGCTCCAAAACGGCCTTGGAAGTACATCAATATGTGTTGACATGAAAACATATAAAATAAGCCATTTGAATTAGGTGAGAGGCCACCAATATCCACCTAGAAGATGTGTAGGGCTTCAGACAGCCCCAGAAGTGTAGAACCCACAATTACAAAGAAGTAAAGAAGAACGTACTGAGCTTCATGGAAACCGAGACATAATTTCTCAATTGCAAGTGCAGGCATGGAAACTGAGACAAAATTTATCTTGGGCCTTAAAGTTCCAGACTCAGATTGAGGCTTGGAGACAGTCATTTTTGGGTAATTTGATGCCACGAATTCAGTGGTGTTGCTTGTTTTCTTATATGAGCAAAGCTTCTGCAAATTAACTCCAGAATGATGTATACTTATGTATTTTTCCAAATTCTGTTGTTGAGTTAATAAAAAGGCCTGCCCATTTGAGAGCAGGGCCCGGAGATGTAGTCCACCAGGGACAAACTCCTTATGTCTCTTTATGTCTCTTTATCATTGATATTTCCTTCTTTATGGTGCATTTTAGTTTATGCTCATTTAATACAATTCTTTAATAAGTCACATTGATGAAAAGATCATGGATTAGTGTGGAAGAAGAAATATCTTCCCTATGGTGGTCTATAAAAGTAAAATATATTGGTTGTATTTGGACACAGATTATGAAGAGTACCCTCGATATGGGTACACTGTCTATTGGTTGGATGTTTTAAATAATCAATGGCATTTTTCTTTTGTTCTCATCACAAACATACGACGTATGTCATTAGCATTATACAATAACCAACTTATATGTCTCATCAATGATGGATCCACCTCTCTTTGGTATATTGAAGAAGTTGATAATTTTCAATTTGGTCGGTCAAGTCTTGAGTGAACATTGGAGTATTTTGAGGATGATTGGGGATTCAAATGGAATTTGTTGCAACAACTTTCTACAGATATAAATAAAAAATGGCCTGGGTATCTTTCATTCTGTACAGTCCATGGGATAGTACTTATGCACAATAGCACTGAAGTTCCACTCATTTTTTACAATTCGATGATTGGCTTGTGTATCCCAACAAATATCAATAATGTTTCCATGTTACATGACTCGAGCTTGAAATTTCTATTGCAAGATAATTGTAATGACCTAATTGAAATTGAATTTTTTTTCCTCTTTTTCCAAGTATGGATTATGTTGATGACATCCACCATTGGAAATAGATCATATGGCTTAGGCTACTTTGCCTCACATGAGTTAATGTCAAATATTCCACCATTTTGAACATATTGTTTGGTTTTTGTTACTTGGTCTGATAATAATGAATATGAAATATTGTCAAATTCTATTATATATTTTGATATTCTTCACTTTCTTATCCTTTTCATATAGATTTTTATAATGCTTTCATGATATTGTAATTTCCGAGTGTATTTTAATTGCATTTTTGTATATGGTTCATAATCACCTATGTTTATATTTCCTAATTATGTCATTTAACCACCTTTTGAATTCAAATTGCTATTGCTAGTTAATAATGATGTAATATTTTCTATGTACTTGTAGTAATGTCTATTGAAGGCACAACTAAGATACATACTCATTCTCCGACATCATGTGAGAGGAGAAAAAAACTTTGTCATTTATGGTATCAACAAAATAAAGACAAAATACATGAATGTAGAAGAGCTTTATATCATTTTAGGTCCACTCAAAATATTATTCCAAATGATTTTCCAAATAGTCGTAAGTATCGAAGTTTGGTTGATATCATGCGAAGAACATTTCCTCTTGATGTTTCTTTCCAGCATTCTTTTTAGAGTCTAGATATTTCTAATATTCGACAATCTACTGACAACATTGTTTTAATTTGAGAAACTTCTCATATTTGGGAAGATCATCATGTAGAAAACCAAGCTACAAATGACAACCTTCAGTCTTCTTCAAATGAAAATCCAACATTGTTGCATGCAAAAAGAGTGCAAAATATTCATGCTGAAGTTACTAATGATATTTAACATATATTTCCCTCTAATGTTGTGGGTGACAATAATATGCTTGCTAATTTGGTTGATAATTTACAACCTATAGACAATGTCATTGGATCTACATTTCATATTTCTCATTTTTCAGAAAATATTGTCCCACCAACAGAATCAATTAGAACTATTTCACTTGGAACAACTAAGGTATTGTAGTACCACCATTCATTAAGACCATTCTGCAACTGAACCCTTTATATGGATTACTAAAAACTGGTTTTATTTTCTCCTTATTGGCAGGACATAAACCATTCCAATAGAGGTATAGAAATTAATGCCCTATATATTCCAACAACACATGTTTGAAGTCAAGGGGAGCCTTCTCATTACCTTGCTCCAAGTCAACCAAGACCATCTAATTGGCAAGATAATGTAAATGTTCTATGTATATTATTTTTGTTCGTCTTTTATGCTTATACTTCTCATTTTACGTAGTTCCTTGTAAATTAAATCTTTATATATATTATGAACAAGACACTGCTCAATGCAATCAATATACAGAAATGAAATCCATCAATTCAAGGGAAATAAATGTTGGAAGTAATGGACCCATTCCTCTTGCCCCAAATTTGGATGTACATTCGAGACAAAATTTTACTCTTCCAATTGGTTCTCAAGATGTTCCTATGTCTAGATTTCATGTTGGAAGTAATGAATGTTCTTTCCATCATTTTGATATAAACATGATTGCAGTTCATAAAACAATTTAAGAAAAAATTGATAGCCTCTCAACAAGAATCTTATCCTGGAATCCAAATTTTGAGAGGGTCTGAAGGACCTATTTGTAAAATGTGTAAGAATGAGCAAGGTTCCCATCGATTCTCTCGTTGGAATAACATGGATCCAGGTGACCAACCTCATGTTCTAAGAGTACTTACCCAAGTTGAAGAGATATTAATATCACGGGTTAATCCAATACTGCAAGTGACACATACTCATGGTGGGAAATATATATATAGTGGTCACACAATCGGCTTTCCACAAGATATTTCCATGATTGCAAGAATCCTTCCATGGTGTGTTGAAGATATTGACATCCTCATTGTCAGGAGACGTGGTGAACAATATAAATATTATGAATGTTATGTCAAGAGATAAAGAGTTTTCAACACATTGCGTTAAAAAATTGTAACATACCTCTCTTGCACGCACTGAGCGAACTTATTCTTTGAGGACACTTGTGTGCAAGTGATCCAGGTTATTATACTATTGGTTGTTTTGATTATGATTATGAGATATTGTGGATTTGATGATATTTCATTTTGTTGTATTTACATAGACATGTGCTATTGACTCGGTTCTCTTGAGTGTGCAGGACTCTGGACATTGAGGATGCAGAGGCATCAATGAAACCCCTTAGACTCTAGATTGAGTCAAGGAGTGGACTATTAGGGTTTGAATGTTGTTGATGTGACATATGTGCATATGATTAGATGTTATTATGCTTGATTATTATTTCTAACATGATTCATTAATGGATGCAGGTTGATGATAGCTTATCGACCAGACTCACATTTGGAGTAGAGGGTTCATGCATGACAACCAGAGACATTGAGGGAGAGGTGTGGCAGCAACCCTGCCACAGCCTACTAGAACTCCTGTCATGGCTCGAGTTGTAGGTTAATGATTACCTACTTTGAGAATACCCACGATGTCGTGAGGGCAGACTGTGACAATTTATCACAATGATTCTAAGGGGCGTGCAATAAGGCATGGACCTTATTCTTTAGAGACCCTTAGTCTCCCACAAGATCACCTGGCAGAGTATTGACTCCAGGGGTTTGACTTCTACCCGATTTAGTCAAGAGGAGAGTAGCACCCTTGGAGCATGTAATACGTCTTGAAGGGCCTGTCATGCAAAGAAAATTAAAAGAGGTGAGTGGCACCCTTGAAGCACATAGTGCGTCTTGAAGGGCATGTTGTGCGAAGAAAACAGAAGGAGGGGAGTGGCACCCTTGGAGCACATAGTGCGTCCTGAAGGGCACATCATGATTTTAACTATGATAAGTTAATAAACCTAGTGCCTAGAAAATTATGCCTCCTTACCACCTATTCATCCTTAAAATGAATGGCGTGATAAGTAAAGTTCAATAAGAATTTTTCTCTTAAAAATTGTCGCCCAGCCTAGGGAAATTAAAACCTAGGTCTAAGTAGACACTAGCAAATTTGGGTCATTTTGTGACAGCTATTTCAACGCTCTTGCGACGTTATGTCGTGGATATTGAGATGAATCTTGAGTCTCTCAAACGTCGTATCATGGAACGTGGCAATTTTGACGAACTTGAATTAATGTCGCAAATGCGACGACCGTAGGGAACTTCTCACAACTGCGATAAAATAGAAATATTGTCGCCAATAGGACAATATAGGAAAACTAAGTGAAACCAACTGTTCGTCTGTAACGCCCTCCTATCTACAATTCATACCCAAAAACGCCCAACAAACTACATTCTTCTCATGGCCAAAAATGGCGGTAACAATTTCAACATTTGCAGAACAACTCACAACAACCTTGCAGAAACGAAATTTGCCGAATATACAAATGCCAT
>SNQJ01S0104178.1:0-20670 GCA_010110895.2 Picea sitchensis | reverse complement strand
AGACAATGTTGACTAAAAGGAATATGAGCATCCTTTATCATAAAATAAAAGTAAAGAATAAATTTCTTGGATTCACATCGTGAGAATATATATATAATAAAGTAGATCAAGGTCGTAGATTCAAGATATGATTATGTGGTTTAACATTTAATCTCAAGTTTTGATCATCAAATTATGATGGCTCGCAGAATAGTTAATTCTCCTCTCCTTCTCATTTAATACGGGCCATGTGAAAGCCATCTGAAGTTTTTCAGGACATGTTAATACGGGCCATGTGAAAGCCATCCGAAGTTTTTTTTGGAAGATTATGAATATTTTTTAAGACTATAACTAGCACAGCAACAATTATGTGGCTGATAAATCGCGAAAAGTATAATTAATTTATAAACTTTAGCATAAACTCTAATTAGAATTTATAAACCTTAATTAGAATTTATAAATGAAACATTTTAAAGATTTTCATTGTGATTATACTAATATAATCCTAACCCTATTTTTCTTATCATATTAATTGAATAAAAATACTTTAAATGCTGGTGAAATCTTTTGTTGTTTGATCTAGTTTTGGTTACCTCTTGGCTTAAAGACTCGTATAACATTAAAGAAGAATTATTGGTCTCACATGGGTGGCATGTTCTTAATGAAGGATTCTTCGCCCATCCCCTCCCCTTCCTTCTTCTCAGATGAGCCATGCCAAGGTTTCTTTCTCATAATCGATGCACTTGTGATAACAGCTCCAAATTTTCCAGTCACGCTTCTTAAAGTCCTCCAGGACGACGGATTGAAACTTACCTCGTTTGTTCATTCTTTACAGAAATCTGTCAACAGCTGCCAGTTTGTAGCACTCCATCTCATAAAGTTCAGATCTCTTGTGGTGATAAGGGCCAATGGAAACCGATTGAGCCAGTTTGTAGCACTCCATCTCATAAAGTTCAGATCTCTTGTGGTGATCAGGGCCAATGGAAACCGATTGAGGAATGTACGCTTCAAGCTTCAGTGCCAACAACTCTTTGGGCACATTAAACACGTATGCACAGAACTCATCCTCACCGCCTTCCTTCTTGAATATTTGATGGTATCTTTTTTGACAAGAAGAGTAAAGGGTGTTAGGTTCAGTGCTCACCGATGCAACTGGGTGAGCAATCGAAGGGGCTGGGGATGAAACGCTCCACGCTCATGCAATGCAGAAAATGAAACGCTCATCCAATATGATAGGCAGACGGGTAATCTAGGCCGGAAAATGAAATGCTATAGTTGAGGAAATCAAAGGTTAATAATTAAATAATTTAAACGTGGCAATTATATGTTGCTACAATAATTCTTTAATATGATTAGGTAAATGTTAAAAAGTAAACAAGTTAACGGATGCATTCAAAAATACAAGGAACTTATAAAGAGTAAATCACATTCATTGATTTGGGAGGGCGACTAAGAATATGCCAACATCTTCAATTTTTAACCGTCATATTAGAATTTTAGATTAAAAGATGATTGATTGTGCCCATCTCCAATAGGTATACACCTTTCTGCCTAAATATTTAGCACATTTTGTGAAATATACGAACACATTAATATAATATATGCTACATTGACTGTTCACGTACTGCCCGGTATGTACATCGACGGTGCACATACTCCACAGGCAGTGCAGTGATTACTACACGGCTGGTAATATGGTTCCATATATAACACACAACCACTTACCCTATTGCATGATCAGATATGAGTGGGCATTATATTGTGCCACACAGCCACTTACCCTATCGCATGATAAGATATGTGTGGGCATTATACTGCGCAGCTATGTCGCACATTGCATCAATGACATCTGCTAGAAATAAATAAAGTGGATCACATCTCTCAGACCAGACCATTCTCTGTTGTTGCATGGATGTTATGTTTGATTCTCTTTCAAGCGAGTCTGTTAAACATAGATGTGCCAACCATATGTGTTTTTTCCTGTACAGCCATAACTTTCCAGTGACATGGCAATCCCGGTTTGCCTAATCATAATTACAACTTATTTTGTTTTCCAATTTTTTTACAACTTTAACAGAAACAAGAATGTTTGCTAGACTACCACATGTTCTGGTTTCCATATGTATAGCAAAACATGTGGCTAGTTTAACTATATCTTTTGGTATGCAGAGTATTTAAAGAAATACAATTTTACTTTTTTGTAAAAACAACATTATATATATGTATGAAATAATAATTTGAACTCTTAATTTTTTCCACTATGTTTAAACTAGCACAGCCGCTAACTCGCGACTGAGAACGCCAAAAGGTATGGGCTGAGAACGCGTGCCTTCAATATAAAATGTTTGTGCTAATTCGTCTGTGGTAATATGAAACATTTGGTTGCATTAGGTTGATAAATGGAACGTGGCTATTACATATCCTTAAGGTAATTTTTTAATGTGAATAGGTAAACATTAAAAAGTAAACATGTTAACGGATGGCTTGATAAATGCAAGAAAGTTATGAACAATAAATCTAACCCATTGATTTTGGAAGACAACTAAGAATATGCGAGCATCTTCAATGCATAGCCATGATAATAGGGTTTAAGGTTAAATAAGGTTAAAAGATCATTAATTGTGTCTATTATCAAAAAGTGTACATCTTTCGACGTAAATATAATTCAAAACTCCTTCCATCTTAATAAATATATAATCTGAAAAATAATTTCTCATTTTGGTATTTTAAATTTATCAATAATATTTTATAAATAATTAAGCATTAAAAATTTTCACCATCATAAATATATAAACTTTTCAAAAATAATTTCATATTAATATTTTAAATTAATCTATAATATTTTATAAATATAAAAAAATTTCAAAAGAAAAATCATATTAAAATTTGTTATTAATATTTTAAATTAACCTATAATATTTTATAAATAATGAGCAATTCTTCATTAAGATTTTGGTCTTTTTAATTGACCTATAATCATGTTTTATGAGGAATTTTCCATTAAATTTTCTCAACTACTATAATAATATATTTACATTTTAAATTGCCTTTAAAATGTTGTTTTTGTTTTAATCTACTAAAGTTTCTCAACTACTCTAATAACATTGTTATTTTAAATTATTTTTAAAATGTTATTTTTGGTTTAAATATGAGTAGTTTTCAAAATCAAAATGTTGATATGATTATGGTTAATCATAGTTGATCATGGTTGATTTTAGTTGACTATAGTCAATTTTGTTGACCATTAAGAGTATGTTTTACTATTGTTCAAGTTGGTTCACTTTGGCTAAGCATGATGTACATGTTTGACAATGGTTTACTATGGGTGACCATCTTGACTATGGTTGAGCATGATTGACTATGTCACATTGTGGAATTCATCTTGGTTGATTTATGTCAATTCGAATTTTCCTCAATGGTTATGTCATATTGCAACATTCTATTGATGACAATGCTTACTATGGTTGAACATGATTGATTCTATGTCACACAGTTACAATTATCTTTGCTAAATTATGTTCATTTATATCTTCTTGAATGGTTATGTCACAATGACTTTAGTGACTTCCGTTGAGTATTAACTTATGTTGACTGTGTTAGACTATAGTTCAATTTGGTTGAATATGGTTGAGTATAGTTAAGATAGTTAATATATATCCACTAAGACGCCTTCTTCCCTTCATATTCATTTACTTATATAGTCCTTCAAAGGGTGCCACTTTGAAACAATGTTTCTTTTTGGGATGAAACATTGCACCCCTTCATTTAATTAACACAAATGGTAACTTTTATTAACTGATTTCCATACACCAATTTAGACAACGATTTTCATATGAAGATAATGGGGCGATGGAAACGAATTTTAAAATTCTATGACATGGTTTTTTTGTAAAACATTCCCAATTAGTAGAAACGTGAGAAATTTCCCCAGAAAGTGTGTGAGGTGGTTGGTATAGGAGTTTATTTCAAGGAAACTTGCCTAGATTTTTAACGCAAGGAGCGCATAAAGCTTACATCCCTTGCACATGCTCTTTCGTAGCTGCAAGGAAGAAATGAACCTCACAGAATCTCCCTAGTTCTGACCTATAATCACGCATCTCTGTCTCTCATCATCAACCAAGCTCAAACGTTTCGTCTTACAGTTGAGTATCGCCTCATGCGATTCCAACCAGTCCATATCGATAATGACGTCTTAAGGTCTTAAGATCATGACGTACAAGTTGGCCCTAGTGACAAACTCTCCCAGGTTAAGGCTACAACCCTTAACCTTCCCACCAACCTTATGTTTATCTCCCGAAGCCATTTCTACAAAGCTAAACTCGTCCTATTCGACTTCCTTTACCTTAATTCTTTTTAGCGCTGCACTAGAGATAAAAATCTCGGTAGCACCTGGATCTATCAAAATACTAAGGGTCTAGTCAGAAACGGTACCTGACATCTCGAGCATGGTCGAATGGTGCTTTTCCTGGTGGTTATTAACCATTGTATGAATCCGATGGGTCTTGCCCAAATTTCCCACGGTAGTGGGTCTGAATGATCCAGACGCACTGGTCCTCTCCACTGGGCAGTCACGCTGGTAATGTGTCTCCCCACATGCTCAACACCCCTTCTTCAGTTCAATACTCATGATACCCGAAGTAGAAGATGACAACCCACCAGCCTGGAACGCTCGTTTATTCTGTTGAACAGGTCTAAACTGTTGTTGCTGCAGTGGAGCTTTGTAGGGAGTTCACTAGTGAGGCATTGGTCACTGAGATGTATTGAAACTAGATCCTCTCTCGAATCCATGATATCCTAGTGAATGTCTAGCTAATGTTTGATTTTGTTGCGCATCAGATGACAACTACCCCACTGGTCTTGCTAGATTCCTGATTTGACCCCAGTTGATAAGCTCCTCCTCTACTATGAGGGCCTTCTGCACGACATCATGCAAGGTTTGAGGCATCAAAATACTAACCTTTGCACAAATTCTGACATTAAGGCCAAACACGAACCTGTTGACCTTAAGTTTCTCAGCATTCAGGTGCGGAGCATACTGAAGAAGTTCCATAAATCGAACCTCGTACTCAAGCACCGTAGGACTTCCCTGTCGCAAGGCATCGAACTCATTGAGATGATGTTCAATAAATTCCTCAAATAGACACCTCTCCCCGAACCATTCCTCAAGCAGTTCCTGTGACACATCTTCGATGGCCATGTTCAATTGTGGCAGGAGTGTCTTCCACCATATAAGAGTGCTCCCCTTTAGTTGGAAGACCGCCATCTAGACCTTCATGATGGAGGTCCTAATCGTGAACTGTGAATCACATCGCCTTGTTCTCCGACCATGCCTCGACGGTTGATTCGTCCACGACACTCGAGGACTAGAGAACTTATCCCTCTTGATTTATTGATGAATGTTAATGGTACTGGCAGGGCGCGTTGTGGACCCTCAAGGGTATAGGAAACCTGGCCTCGTCTCAGTACATATGGTGAATCAAGGCCTCTTGCATTCCTTGGAAGGACCTTTTCAAACCATCATTGATCTGAAAATAGAAGGCTGACTTGTTATGCTATGCAAGCACCCTCTACCTCATAAAAATAAACCTTAACAGGACCTTGCTTCATGTGTTAAAATGTACAAGATGGTTTATGTGTGAAGTTCTTGGTTCTTCTTGTCAATGTATATGTGTGAGGAAATGATCTTTTACAAGATTAAATATGTGCTATAACCTAATACACAACAATGTAAAGTGAAACAAATAACACAGCAAACTCACAACAATAGCAAGATGATAAAGGAGTTCACCCCTCTCTGGGCTACATCTCCTTGAGCCTCCTTCAATGGACTTGGCTCTTTGGGATTAGTTTTTCAAATGCTCTTTACAAGCTGCTTCTCAACTCCAATGGTTTTACAGACTGTACCATTGGGTTCAGAATACAAAAAAACCCCAAAATTGACTGTTACAACTCTGAAAATGGACAATGGCTCATCCAACAATGACCTCTTCTACATGTGACCTCCAAGCTTCCCAAAATGAGCTTCAATGAGGCAAAACACCTGTAAAAGTCCTCCAATGGATCTGAAACCTATCCCAAAATGTTCATAGCATAATAAACAATCAGAAATGACTATTCAGTCACAGAAAATGAATATGTGCTCATCAGAGCAATGCCTCAAACAATGAGGGATTTAAGGCTCCTGAAGCTTCCTCAAACTTCAAATGTGAAAAACCTGCAAATGGGCTCTTCAAATGCCTATGAAAATGGTTCCAATGGACTCAGGACGTCCAAAAACCCCTAGCTCGGATTTTACAGCTCCTCATTTGGCCAAAAATTGAAGAAGTTATGCTTCTGCCATTTTTCTCCTTCAAGCCTGCTGTAACCTGTTCGCCATTTCGCACCTCCGGAAAGTGAACCCAGCCTCTGAGCGTTTTCGGTGCCTAAACCCAGAACCAACGCGCGTCCCGCAAAATGCGCCAATTTGTCGAACAGTTACCCGGAATCAAGCCCCCCGAGTCGGAGGTGTTGGGCGCATGGGGGGCCATATGGCCACATCCCAGCGCATAAAGGGATAACTGTTTCAATGGTTTAACCAAATGTTGACAAGTGGCGGGTACGTTTGAAAACCCAAACCAAACCCCACGCACCTTTTCGTGAGGCAATTGGCCATATGTCAAAGTGTGTGACCGCGGGCTGCAATTTAAAACACCGCGGGTGTTAACATTTGAAACCCCGTTTGAATGTGTTTTGGGTCACATGTAAATGTTGAAACCACGACCATGCACAACACATTTTCATTACAAAAACGCGTGCGCAAATCCATTTTAAAATGGTTCATATGGAACCACACACCCGTGGAACCCCGCGCGAATTGTTACATTGGCGGACATATGAAATATAATAGGATCCGAGTGTTAAACCCAAACGCGCGCAAACTTAACATAGAGTCATATGTGGAGAACGTGATCGGGGGCTGGGGCTTTTCCCCAGCCCTACCCCCCACCGTATCAAATACAAATGCAATTTAAATAATTTCAAACCCGTGCACATAATAGGAATCAAAGGGAATCAAACCCGTGAACTAAAGTGGAAAGCATGGCGATCCACAGTTGCAAGGTTGAACCTGCTCTGATACCGTATGTAACATCCCCTGTCGTTACAACTACATGCGATACAATGCAAAAACAATATTTGTTTTTCACATCATTATGAGCTTTATGCATATCATTTTGGGAATTGAACCCCAGTAGGAAGGATAAAAATCATTCTTCACAACCATCCAAGCTACACCTAATTGACAAGTCAACAAGACACAAGGTGACATAATTCAATATTTAAATTGCGCAACTAGCTGAAGGATTTCTTGTTTTATTACGAGGCACTTTTTATGAATGAAGTCTCCCACCCTATAAAACATTATTATTCTGAATAATATCTATAAAATTCATGTGCATGGATATTCTATTTTAATTCTCTATATAGTAGAAATTTGATTAGAGAACTAGCTTAATCATATGTGATATAAGAAATTAAAGAACTAATATAACAAATAAAACGTTGATATAAAGAACTGATACAAGAAAATATGAACCTCAATAAAGAAACTTGAGTGGAAGAGAGTGAAGAAAACTTACTTCCCCAAAAATTACTTAAAGATAACAATTTAATCAAGAAAAATATTTTGCTAGATGAGACAGATTCCTTCAAAGGAAGACAATGTTGACTAAAAGGAATATGAGCATCCTTTATCATAAAATAAAAGTAAAGAATAAATTTCTTGGATTCACATCATGAGAATATATATATAATAAAGTAGATCAAGGTCGTAGATTCAAGATATGATTATGTGGTTTAGCATTTAATCTCAAGTTTTGATCATCAAATTATGGTGGAACAGACCTCTATCCTTACTATCAAATATATAAAGTCTATCCTCCCATACCTATAACTCATTCATGCATAAATTTCATGTTTCATAAATCTACACTTGCAGCGATTGTGCAAAAACTTAGTTTCCTTTCTTATAGAGAGAAGTAACAGGTTTCCATCTGCATCAATCCCACACTATCATAGTGTAATGACGATTCAGTACCAAGGTGAACAACCAGTTACGATTTTGTGGGAAACTAATCTCCATGGGAATCCCAGAAATTCAAAATGGTCATCTATCATCTAATCGATTTTTAGGCAGTTGAAAAAAGGAATCGCTACTCCAATTTCTTCTAAAATGAAAGCACAAAAACTATTAAATCTTATTGATATGAAGGGGCTGATTAACATTGACAAGATATACTTTTAGATCATAATTATTTTTTTTGGAGAGAAGATAGATTTTAACAAATACTGGTATTAGTAAGAAATGGGAAAAAGTTGCACAATACAAGTTAATCTTCTTTTTTAAATGAAAAACAAAAGGGTTGTATCCATGAATCTAATGAATACAAAGTTATTCTAGATAGTCTTGCAGAGAAACCATAATTAAATCAGTACCAGGTCTAAGAAAGTCATAATGTGCAGTGAATATAGATTTAATTTCCACTCTCAGGATTGACTAACTTCATGGGTGAGAATCAAGTCTAGACCTTACTGTAATGTGTGGCAAGAGAGAGTGTCAATCAAGCGTTGTCATCCAATTTCATATTTCACTCAAAACGATAAAAAAAAATGAGAGGAAGAAAAATTATAACAATAGAGGTATCAATCAGCAAGGCGAACTATAATTCCATAAGAGACATTCCTCCATTCTATTTGCATTGGTTACATAGAAATTTCTGAGACAATTCTTCACATATTTAATACTGAAATTGAATTTAACAATTTTTAAATTTCTAGTAGATTTCCACTCCTACAAAATTTTGAAATAGATCAAGAACATAATTATTATTGCATCAGCCAAGGAAAATTTCCATACATATTTAATATACAATTAAACTATTATCACACAATATAAAACTACAAATTAAATACCCAATAATGAAAATACTCACAGATTAAAACTGATTTAATGAATCTCTCCAACTCCTATCACTATTTACATCTAACGATTTGCACAATAAGGAAATCTTTTAATATTGTCATGGCTTTTACTACTATGATCGATATATACACCTCAACGATTAATATAATGGTACCATTATTTAAGGCTAATAATAAAAAAAATAATTCCAAACTGATTATGAATAGACACGCTCATAATAATATTAGAGTTATTTCTAACCATAATATTAGACACACTGATAATAACAATTATGGATGAAGAAGAAGCCATTTCAATATCATAATCTAAAACCTTTTTCCTTTCCTTTGATAATGGGTTATGGATTCCACTTTCTCCAAAGCACACGATTCAGAATGGATAGGTTAACACGATTTTGAAAATTCTAGGATTGTCCATTAAAATGGATTGGACTAAGCTTTACTCAAATCATAGGCAGTGGATTCTGTCAATAAAAACGTAGAGGAAAGACAGTCTGGATCCCCAATAATTTACACAAATCCCAGAGTAAAGAAGAGGAATTTTTGTTGTACACAGTAACAAATTTGCTGGGAAGAGAAATTATCCTTCACTTATTATCCATGCACAGGAAAGCAGATAATTTGAATCTAAATCTTTAAAACCATAGTGGAAGACAATCAATTTGGATCCTGTTCGACTACTCATGCACGGACTAATAACTTCAAGGATAAAGGAATGGAAAATGGAAACACAATTTCTTTGTATAAAAACAATAAAAACATAGAGTAAAATAAAATAATGGTCAAAGAACCAAACGCAATGTTCCTCAGTAATAACACAAATGCAGTAATTAAAACAAATCTCAGAATAGAAATTTAGTGACCCTTTTGAAATTTCACATGACGCACTATAGCCCAAATAAAATTTCATATGCATAACTAAACAAGTCTTTTATTTTAACAGCATCTATGCAAGCGATATTTCGAAAATAAGGAATGCTTGAACAAGAAATTGAGCTATTAATTAATACGATTATGCACATGCGTACCATAGCCAATTGTGAATGCTTCGAAGTCATTGTCCCGTGTGCACTCCATCTAGATCCCTCTTGCCAACTGATGTGACATCATTGGTACCTCCCAGTCAATGCTAGGGGTAATCTTCTTCCCCCTGATCCCCCCAAGCCGCAAAGAGTCCAAACACACGATACCAGATAATGATAGCAACCAAATCGCCTCGCAAAGTCAAGCTACCACTAATTACCTGAGCTGGGTATCCCAACTCCCACAAGATAAAGTTCAATCAAGATAAAATTTCAGCAGCGTAACGTTACGCAAGCCAGATCTCCCCTACACTCCTCCTCCACCATCCTTTTTATAGAGTTTTATTAGTCATTAGTTTCCCAAAACCCTCATTAGACTCCTTTTTCATTTAATTAATTTCGAAAAACCTCTCCCATACACATGTCGCATGATCCCCTAGTTGCACGAGAAAATCAATTTTACTAATTAATAAAATATTCCTATTTCCCTCATCCACCTAAAATCATTCCTAAAAACTCTCCTCAGTGTCCCAAAATTCTCTTACAATTCTTAAATGGATTACGTCTTATTTAATTCCTAGTTGAGTTCATAAATAGAAAGTTCCAAAGGCAAGATTCCTTACTAAGTTAGACATTTATCTTTTTCTTTAAGTTTCTCCTTTTCTTTGAGTTTCTCTTTTTCTTTAAGTTTCCTTTTTCTTTTAAGTTTCCCCCTTTTTCCTTTTTAACTAAAAAAATCAATTTAGCAAGTGCAGATAAAAACAACCATTTACCCTTTTAATAAATTTAATCCTTCATTATAATTTTTTTACTTTAATAATTAAGTTTGAATTTCTTAGCCCCCTTCTTGTTACATGTTTAATTAGTTTTTCTTTATCAGCGTGTTCTACTTAGACCTAGGTTTTAATTTCCCTAGGCTGGGAGACAATTTCTAAGGGAATTTTTTTTATTAAACTTTACTTATCACGCCATTCATTTTAAGGATGAACAGGTGCTAAGGAGGCATAATTTTATAGGCACTAGGTTTATTAACTTATCATAGTTAAAATCATGATGTGCCCTTCAGCACGCACTACGTGCTCCAAGGGTGCCACTCGCCTCCTTCTATTTTCTTTACACGACGTGCCCTTCAAGACGCACTACGTGCTCCAAGGGTGCCACTTGCCTTTTTCCATTTTCTTTGTGTGATGTTCCCTTCAAGACATACTACGTGCTCCAAGGGTGCCACTTGCCTCTTGATTGAATCTGGTAGATGTCAAACCCCTGGAGTCAATACTTTGTTAGGTGTTCTTGTGGGAGACTAAGGGCCTCTAAGGAGTAAGGCCCCTTCCTTATTGTGCCCCCCTTAGAATCATCATATGTGACTGTCATAGTCTACCCTCATGACATCGTGGGTCTTAGCGAATTATGTAATCATTAACCTACAGTTCGAGCCACAACAGGAGTTCTAGTAGGCTATGGCAGGGTTGTTGCCACACCTCTCCCTCAATGACTCTAGTTTTTCGTGCGTGACCTCTCTACTCCAAATGTGAGTCTAGTCGGCAAGCTATCATTAGCCTGCATCCATCAATGAATCATGTCAGCAATAATAATCAATCATCATAACATCTTATCATATGCACATATGTCACATCAACAACATTCAATCCCTAACAGTCCACCCCCTGACTCGATCCGGAGTTCAAGGGGTTTCATTGATGCCTTTGCATTCTCAATGTCTAGAGTCCTACAAACTCAGTAAAACCCAGTCAATAGCACCTATCTATGTAAATACATCAAAATGACATATCATCAAATCCACAATATCTGATAATCATAATCAAAACAACCAATAGTATAATAACCCGGATCACTTGCACGCAAGTGTTAAGTTTGCTCAATGCGTGCAAGAGAGGGATGTTACAAGTTTTTAATGCATTGTGTTGAACACTCCTGATCTCTTGACATAACATTCATAATATTTATACTGTGCACCACGTCTCTTGAAAATGAGGATGTCAAGATCTTCAACACACTGTGGAAGGTTTCCTGCAATCATGGAAATATCTCGTGGAAAGCCAATTGTGTGACTACTATATTTATATTTCTCACCACGAGCATGTGTCACTTGCAGTATTGGATTAACCCGTGCTATTAACATCTCTTCAACTTGGGTAAGTACTCTTATAACATGAGGTTGGTCACCTAGATCCATGTTATTCCAACGAGAGAATCGATGGGAACCTCGCTCATTCTTACATGTTTTACAAATAGGTCCTTCAGACCCTCTCAAAATTTGGATTCCAGGAGAAGATTCATGTTCAGAGGTTGTCAAATTTTTCTCAATTTTTTTTACGAACTGCAATCATGTTTATATCAAAATGATGGAAACAACGTTCATTACTTTCAACATGAACTCTAGACACAGGATCATCTTGAGAACCAATTGGAAGAGTAAAATTGTGTCTCGAATGTACATCCAAATTTGGGGCAAGAGGAATGGGTCCATTACTTCCAACATTTCTTTCCCTTGAATTGATGGATTGAATTTCTCTATATTGATTGCACTGAACAGTGTCATGTTCATAAAATATATAAAGATTTAATTTACAAGGAACTACATAAAATGAGAAGTATAAGCATAAAAGACGAACAAAAATAATATACACAGAACATTTACATTATCTTGCCAATTAGATGGTCTTGTTTGACTTGGAGCAAGGTAATGAGAAGGATCCCCTTGAATTCGAACATGTGTTGTTGGAATATATAGGGCATTAATTTCTATACATCTATTGGAATGGTTTGTGTCCTTCCAATAAGGAGAAAATAAAACCAGTTTTCAGTAATCTATATAATGGGTCCAATTGTAGAATGGTCTTAATGAATGGTGGTACTACAATACCTTAGTTGTTCCAAGTGAAATAGTTCTAATTGATTATGTTGATGGGAGGATATTTGCTGAAAAATAAGAAATATGAAAGGCAGATCCAATGGCAATGTGTATAGGTTGTAAATTATCAACCAAATTAGCAAGCATATTATCGTCACCCACAACATTAGAGGGAAATATATGTTAAATATCATCAGTAACTTCAGCATGAAGATTTTGCACCCTTTCTGCATGCAACAATGTTGGATTTGCATTTGAAGAAGACTGAAGGTTGTCATTTGTAGCTTGGTTTTCTACATGATGATCTTCCCAAACATGAGAAGTTTCATGAATTAAAACAATGTTGTTAGTAGATTGTGGAATATTAGAAATATCTCAACTCTGAAAAAAAAATTAAACATGCTAATAACTTAAAGGACTATTTATATCCTTTAAGTTATTATAAATAATTAAGCATTAAAAAATTTCACCATCATAAATATATAAACTTTTCAAAAATAATTTCATATTAAAATTTGTTATTAATATTTTAAATTAATCTATAATATTTTATAAATAATGAGGAATTCTCCATTAAGATTTTGGTCTTTTTAATTTACCTATAATCACGTTTTGTGAGCAATTTTCCATTAAATTTTCTCAACTACTAGAACAATAACAATATTGACATTTTAAATTGCCTTTAAAATGTTATTTTTGTTTTAATTTACTAAAGTTTCTCAACTCTTATAATAACATTGTCATTTTAAATTGTTTTTAAAATGTTATTTTTGGTTTAAATATGAGTAGTTTTCAAAATGAAAATGTTGATATGATTATGGTTAATCATGGTTGATTTTAATTGACTATAGTCAATTTTGTTGACTATTAACTTTCATTGAGTATGTTTTACTATTGTTGAAGTTTCACTTTGGCTAAGCATGATGTACATGGTTGACAATGGTTTACTATGGGTGACCATATTGACTATGGTTGAGCATTATTGACTATGTCACATTGTGGAATTCATCTTGGTTGATTTATTTCAATTAGAATGTTCATCAATGGTTATGTCATATTGCAACATTCTATTGATGACAATGCTTACTATGGTTGAACATGATTGATTGTATGTTACACGGTTACAATTATTTTGGCTAACTTATGTTGATTTCTATAATCTTGAATGGTTATGTCACAATGACTTTAGTGACTTCCGTTGAGTATTAACTTATGTTGACTGTGTTAGACTATAGTTGAATTTGATTGAATATGATTGAGTATAGTTAATATAGTTAATATATATCCACTAAGACACCATATTCCCTTCATATTCCTTCACTTATATAGTCTTTCAAAGGGTGTCACTTTAAAACAATGTTTCCTTTTGGAATGAAACATTGCACCCCTTCATTTAATTAACACAAATGGTAAATTTTATTAATTGATTTTTGTACACCAATTTAGACAACGGATTTTGTATGAAGATAATGGGGTGATGGAAACAATTTTTAAAATTCTAAAACATGGTTTTTTTGCAGAACACTCCCAATTAGCAGAAACGTGGGAAATTTCCCCAGAAAGTGTGTGAGGTGGTTGGTATAGGAGTTTCTTTGAAGGAAACTTGCCTAGATTTTTCTTTCGTCCTCGGATGCCAGATCGACTTCAGTACATATTGCATTTTCGTGAATGTCTAAATCGACCTCCACATATCTCCTTTGTTGGTGATTATTTAAACTCAACTTGTCAATATTTTACTTGATGGTTATATTAAAATTGATTCCCTCTCAGCTACTAGTCACTAAATATTTGACTTGGTCTCGCCCTTTTTCGTATTTTCTTCCTCATTTGACCGACAAACATCTTTTTGGTCGACTCAACTATGAGAAATTTCAACTTGAATTTCAATTCTATTCGACCCATCTTGCTTCATCCTCAACCTAACTTGTATTTAGGTTTTCTTCGACTTCAACTTTTAGGTTACTTCTTTCTTGGACCAACTCAATTTGGAAGAAAATTGACTTGAGAAATTTGGCTTTGGTCATCTCGACCTGCTTTGACCAACTTGTATTTCCCGACTAAAGTTTTCTTCGACTTCGACCTTCATTTCGTCGACTTGTCTTCGACTCGTTTTGAAATCGATCGACTTGTCTTCTCCAACTTTTGTCAATCTGCAGGCTTGCAGTCAGTCGACTCATCTTGCAGTCGATCGACTTCTAGATATTTGACCTTATTATTGTTTGAATCGACTCGAATTTTGAATCGATGGTGTCAATGATTCCTCACCAAACATCCACCATTGACATTATGTCTCATCTCTAGACTCTTCTTCAATTGAGATTTTATGAATCACTTTTAATGAACGAGGTCTTATTAACTTCTTTATTTGTGGTTTGTATGGATCCATATTGGATTATCCATTTAACCCTTTTATCTGGACAATTTCTTCATAGTTTATTCTTTTGTGCATGGATGTTAATGACACAATCTCAACCTTATACAATATAAGATGAGTGTATCAAGATCATACAATATATTATTCAATATTATCTTTCTACTGGTATTCAAGTCACCTTCATAACATTATGTTTGATATTGGCAATGCTTGACATTCAAGTTGCCTTCATAACATTATGTTCAATATTGACAATGCTTGACATTCAAGTCAACTTCATAACATTATGTCCAACCTTCTTAAAATGATGTCCAATATTGAAAATTATTGATATTCAAGTTACCTTCATAAAAATATGTCCAATATTGAAAATTCTTCTCAAACCAATCAATCAATGATACTTCACCTATTTATAAAGGTTGAAATCAATGACAACTAAATTGCCAACACTATATGCATTTTATCATTCAGGATACATATGCTAATAATTGAATGATTATCGACTTAATTATGTTATGATGTGCAAAGGTTTGTTAGATCTAACACTGATGTTGGTTATATACATTATCATACATTATCACATGATGTGATTCTTGAATCCTTGAGGAGACAAAAACCCAAATTATGCGGTATTATGGAAAATATCTTCATGATGTATAAGAGTTCTACAATTCAAGTGCCATATGAATGATTGGTTTTCACTCTTGAGGTCCATTATTAGAGGGTGAATTCATAAAGATGAGCAATGAATTTGCAAAAAACGTTGTCACCGAGAAGTGTGGTGGAAGACATTTGTCTAAAAGTTTTATTTATCAAACACGAGATTTTAGTCAAAGTTTTTTTTGGAACAACACTTGTTTTTTTCCCTAAACACTAATAGAATATTTGAATATAAATATTCAGCATTGGAAGAGTATTTTTTATCAAAATTTTATTTTAACTGAAAATAGGTTATATATAAGGGTTAATGATTCTTCCCTACACATTTTTATGGTATTGTTATGATATTCTCATGTCACCTTGTGTGGGTTTGATTGACTCATATTAACTCATATTTGAACCACCTTAACATTAGAGGGGTTTATTTAACTTTTCCTCACCCAAATTGACCAACTTACTCACCTATTTACTTTCTCACCTACTCATTGGACAAGTCTATGTAGCTTAGTTGAATGTAGATCAACTCATGTGCTCACCTACTCATTAGACGGGTTTATTTATCTTTCCTATCTTGCATTGGCTTACCTTAACTAACCTTCTTAGCTTCTCATTAGTGAAGTCTATTAAACTTGTCTTGACATGGCTTACCTCAATTATTTTTCCTCTCACATGTTCACTTGCTAGGTATGTAAAAACCTATTCACCTATTATTTTTCATTAAAAAAATTAATTAAATATTTTATGAAATCTTAAAGATAATCAAATATGTGGTTGTGATGTCTAGTTCAATTATTAAACATTACTTCCAATAAAACACAAGAAACTAGACAACAACATTGGAATATCCTTTCCCTACATTTGTAGATTTTCTATGGTTCAAATAAAAGTAAAATTATTATTTTAAAAATGTATTCTTTCTAGAAACATTGTTTGTTCAAAATAAAATACTCCATGATGAGTGCTCTCTATTTTAGGATAAGTAATTTAAATATCTTGAACCAAAACATTTAAATATTTATGTATGGTGTAATAGGTTTATGCAATGTTAAAGTTATATTATGTATGGAGTATTAGGTTTCATGCAATGTTAAAATTGTGTTTATGGTAGATATAACCACGTTACATTTTGATTTTTATATATGATTTTTTTTTAAGGAAATTTTGTATAAAAATTTAAGGGATGCTTCTTTAAATTTATAGATGGAATCTCTCATAACTTATTAGACTAGTTGTTTTATTCGAGGGATTTTAATAGGTCACCTGCTAATACAAATCTAGCTAAATTTCTAACAACCGCTACTAAATATGTTGCTATGATGTTGATACAGCCTAAATATTTTATTCAATTATATGTTATGATTTTGTGAAATATTTTTTGCATCATATATACATTGAATTTTCATTGTGGTTGTATCATTATTTAAGATGCTAATACTATAAAAAATACTTTCTTTTTGTTTTCATTATGGTTTTGTTGCATTCTATTGCTTTTGCAAATGATTTGTATCATGTGTTTGTCACAAATGAATCAATCTTATGTATTTCATCATTTTGATGTCGATTGAAATCTATATGGAGTCATTAAGTATCTTTCTAAAAAAAATTAAAGTTCTAAAAATGTCACAATGTGATTTTATCTTTTTTTGTGAATAAAAAGTGGATCCTTATATTAATTTCATATTAAGGTTTACAAAGAATATTCGCATTCTATCTGCTTACACCAAAGGGCTATCAATGAATCCATCAGGACCAGATCAACGGTCTAGATTTCCTTGGAATCAACGGTCTAGGTCTTCTCTCGCTTATCACGATTTCGTGTTTCGCAACTTCGCGACTTGGGAAGAAAACTTCCTTCATGCTGCAGACTCTCGATAGCCGAAATCCCATAACTCCAGGGTTGCTACCAGCGAGGTAAATCATCAGTCTAGATTGTATACATTTTCTGAATTCATTGAACCTGATTCTGCTTTACTGCTTACTCATGCTGATGAAAGTAATAGGATATGGCACAAAAAGTTTGGACATTTGAATTTTAGATACACGCAACAACTTAGCAAGCACATATTGGTTGATGGTCTACCAGACATCCATTTCTCCAAGGGAGTATGTGAGGGATGTGTTCTCGGAAAACACCCTCAAGATAAATTCGACAAAGGAAAGTCTGAGCGAGCTTCCGCACCCTTAGATCTGATCCATAATGACCTCATGGGTCCTTTTCTGCATCCATCAATCAGCAAAGCAAGGTTTGTTATCATTTTTTTTTATGATTTCTCACGTTTTACATGGATCTAATTTATCAGGAAAAAATACGAAGTCTTCCAACACCTCAAAGATTTTAGAGCCCTAGTTGAGACATAGCCCGAAAAGAAGATCAAAGTCCTCTGAACTGATAACGGAGGAGAGTATGTAAATCATGAGATCCATAATCTTTTCCGTGAGGCAGGGATTCAGTTGCAGCATACAGTTCCCTACACTCCGTAGCAAAATGGAGTTGTTGAGTGGAAAAATAGATCTCTAAAGGGGATGGCATCTTGCATGTTGCATGCAAAGTCACTACCACAGAGACTATGGGCCGAAGAAATTAACTGTGAAACATACATCCAAAATAGATCTTCCCATAGATCTGTCAAGGATAAGACCCCCTATGAGGCTTGGAGCGGCCTCAAACCAGAAGTGACCCACTTTCACATTTTTGGTTCACATGCATGGGCCTAGATTCCCTCTGAAAAGAGAAAGGCACTTGATCGATAGAGCACTGAGTGATTTTTTTTTGGATACCCCGACGGTGTGAAGGGATATCGACTTATTGATCTTTCCTCGGACTAGATTATCATTGAGTGTAGTGTCCAATTTGAGAAAAGTGTCTCGCATGTACCTCAACAGCCGCATGTAGACACCTTCACTCTTCCACCTATTCGAGATGATGAGCATGCACATGCCGACTCTTATTCAGATGAGGGTTATAATTTAGAGTACTCAGATGATTCAGATTCAGATTTAGAGTCAGTATAGTCATATGCAGAGTCAGAGCATCCAGATGTAGTTGCAGAGGCGGAGAAGAGACCCAAGTGGGCACAAAATACTCTTCGGGATGCAGGGGATTGCGTTGGTGATCCAACCGATACTAGGAGGACTCAATCTAATTTCGAGGAGACTTCTATTGCGCTCCCTGCCACTGAACCATTGCCCTCCAAGAATATTTTCTTGGTTCATTCTTCTGATCCACAGTCTTATGGCGAGGCTGTTGGAAATCCCTTTTGGGAATTCGCCATGCAGGAGGAGTACAAATCCCTCCTCGAGAACCAGACTTGGGATCTGGTTCCCCTTACTTCTGGGAGGAAACTTGTCATATGCAGATGGGTCTATAGGACCAAGAGTGCAGTGGGTGGGAAAATTAGCAGATACAAAGCTAGGGTTGTTTCCAAAGGCTTTCAGTAGTTTCATCGTATTGACTATGATGAGACCTTTGCTCTAGTAGAAAATATGGATTCCATTTGATTTTCCCTTGCCATTGTGGCATCCGAGGGATGGGAATTCCATCAGATGGACGTGAAGAATGCATTTCTTCACAATGATCTCTCTGAGGAGATCTACATGGAGTAGCCCCAAGGATTTATGCAGGACTCATCTTTGGTCTGTTGACAGAAGAAGTCACTTTATGGACTCAAGCAGGCTTCGAGGGCATGGTATGCCAAGATGGACTCCTACCTATTGTCACAAAACTTTGTACATTGTAAATCAGACCCGAATGTGTACATGCTTAGGACAGTTGATTCACTTCTACTTTTAGTTATGTATGTCGATGATTTGTTGATCACCAGGTGCTTGACTTCAGTGATTGTTGCAGTAAAGATGATTCTACATGACAGGTTTTTGATGACGCACATAGGTTCACTACACTTCTTTTTTGGACTCGAGATCAGTCAAGATGCATAAGGCATCAAACTATCTTAGGCCAAGTATGCACAAGATCTCCTTGAGAGATTTCACATGACAAACTACAAGTCTACTCCGACTCCTTTCCTATCAGGAGTCAAACTTGAGGATGGCGGGGAGACTCCACTGGTTGAAAACACACTGTACAGACAACTAGTGGGGATCTTTTTGTATCTCATACACTCCAGACCAGACCTCTCCTATGTAGTTGATGTAGTTTCCAAGTTCATGCAGAAGCTACATGAGCTACATTGGAAGGCTGCAAAGCGTATCCTTCGATACATACAGGGAACCATCACCTTTTTGATTCATTATGCAACAGACTCTACATTAGATCTCATCGGTTGTACTAATTCCAACTGGGCTGGCGATAGCACTAATCGCAAGTCCACATCCGGTGACTCACTCAGTCTTGGTTCTGGGCCTATTTGTTGGTCAAGAAAGAAGCAAACTACCATTGCTCTATCTTCAGCCGAGGCAGAGTAAAGAGGGGTATTTAACATAACCATTCAGGCTACGTGGCTAAAACATTTTCTCACTGAGTTGGGAATTCAGTTTCATCGGCCGATCATCATCTGCTATGAAAACCAGAGAACTCTGAATTTCTACAGAGATCCAGTTCAGAGGCAGCAGATGAAGCACATCGAGATCCACATGCAATACATCCAGGAATTATTACACAAGGGGATCATCTACTTACATTTATGTCCTTCAGTAGAACAGACGACATACATCTTCACCAAGACCTTCACTGAGAAAAAATTTCATTCTCTGCAAAGTCATCTTGGAGTGAAGGACACAGTTGCCTAGCAACTGCAGTTCTTATTTTTACATAGATTGTACCTGGAGGGGGGGGGGTTCCCATGAGG
>SNQJ01S0104177.1:53919-77652 GCA_010110895.2 Picea sitchensis | reverse complement strand
ACTAGCTAGGGCGTTGGTAGCTTATCTCTGAGAAGAGATGTGGCCGCTACTCGCATCCGTGAGAAGATGATTACAATGAGGCTCTGAAGGCCCTTTTACAATAAACGGGAATTCCAAAAGTCCTAGACATCCAAAAACCTAACCTTGGGAGATGAAGCGCCAAAAGTCATGTGGGCCCCGTTTGGGTAAGTTGGTGCATCAACTTCCCGGGGTCGTAGCTTTTGCATACGATCTCCGTTTTAGGCGTATGATAGCTCGTTGGAAAGATCTATCCGAGGCCTACAACGCTTGAGACGAAATAGTGTCATTAGACATAATTTTGTGACAACAACATACCCAAAAAAACATCGTTTAGGGCCTCAAAATGGCCCCGGAAGTTCAGGACCCGAAAAAACTTCTAAAA
Source organism: Picea sitchensis (assembly GCA_010110895.2). NCBI lineage: Eukaryota > Viridiplantae > Streptophyta > Pinopsida > Pinales > Pinaceae > Picea > Picea sitchensis. The sequence goes on along the minus strand of SNQJ01S0104177.1, from coordinate 77,249 downwards.
ATAGTAAATTGTGCAAAAAATGAAAAAATAAAAGAAGAAATGGTGGGGGTCCAAGTGGAATAGGTGGGTGGCCACTAATATCCACCTGGATCATTCTTCTAAGGGCCGTTTCATTGATTCATTTTCTTCTTCCTTTGATTTTGGTCTGTCTGTTTCATCAATTGTCACGTTGATGCTTTCCACAACTTTGTTCAATATTAGATTGTAACACTTGTATGCTTTCCTTGTACTTGAGTAACCAACAAGTAATCCTTTGTCCACACAAGAGCCAAACTTTCCCATCCACCATCTTCTCTTTTGATATAGCATTTGCTTCCAAAAACTCTGAAGTGCTTTCAATTTGCTGGTCTTCCTTTCCATATTTCGTAAGGATTTTTGTCAGTGTTGTTTCTGAGCATCACTCTGTTTTGAATGTGAATTGCTGTATGTACTACCTGTGTCCATAAAATATCTGTCAATTTTGAATCCATTAGCATTGTTCGAGCCATTTTCTGCACTGTCCTGTTCTTTCTTTCAACAACTCCATTCTGTTGAGGTGTCGTAGCAACAAAGAATTGCCTTTTTATTCCATGATTGCTGCAGTAGTCCATAAATTCGTTTGAGGTGAACTCTCCTTCATTATCAGATCTCAAGCATTTGATTTTTGAATCCATTCATTTTCAACCATTTCCTTGTAGATATTGAAGTTTTCAAAATATTCTGACTTATTCTTGAGAAATAAAACTGCAGTCATTCTTGTATAATCATCAACTAATAACATAAAGTATTTCTCACCTTTTAAGCCCTTTGTTCTAGTTGGTCCAACTAGATCGGTATGCACAATTTATAGTGGTCTTATCGTTGAGTATTCCTTTGATTTGAACCTGGTCTTTGTTTTCTTTCCTTGTTGACAATGCTTGCATAAGGTGTTGGTTGGTTTCGTGATCTGGGGCATTTCTCTGACTGCTTCTCTTTTGTTGACTTTGACAAGGTTATCAAAATGTATGTGACCCATTCTTCTGTTCCATAGCCAACTTTCATCTTCCTTTCCTAGACAACACTTTTCATTTCCAATTTTACTTAACACATATATGTTGCTTGAAATTCTTGCAGTTGTAGCGACCAATTTCCCTGAACCTTCTTTTCTTATCTCACACTTTTGTGAATCGAACGTAAATTTATGACCTTGGTCACACATTTGACTCACACTTAGAAGATTATGTTTCATGTCTTCTACTAGTAGAACATTTTCTGTCTTTTCATTCTTGTTCCCAATTCAGACTGTGCCTTTTCCAATGATTTTGGTTGAATCATCATTTCCGAAGGAGACTGATCCATCTCTTTCCTTTCGTAATGTAAGAAACTTGTCTCTATCACCTATCATGTGTTTTGAACACCCACTGTCAACATACCAACCACATTTCTTCTTCTTATCTTGTAGAGAGATTGTGCATTCTTCATTGCTATACCGATTTTGCTTTCTTATCCATGTCGTTTTCTGAGGTTCCTGTCTGTGACTGTTGTTATTCTGATGAGGTTCTTTAGGAGGGATTTTCATTCTGCAATCTTTGGCCACGTGTCCAAAATTGTTACATTTGTAACGTTCCACTTCAGTGCTCAAAGATTCAAACCTGTTATAACTTCTTCTCTGTGTTTCACTAGGTCTTCTTGAATAACCCCTTTGTGTATGACTCTCAAAGTTGTTATTGTTCCTATTGTTAGCTCTGCAATCCATAGCTTTATGTCAAAAATTATTACATGCATACATAAACAAAAAAATATAGTTTGATACTTGGGAGTTGAATATCTTCTGAAAGGAGGTGCTCTTATGAATCCTTCTTCTTCTTGATGCCTATCTGTCTATTGTTGATTCTAAAATTTGACTCTTCTCGGTGGAGGAGTATCCCTGTAATCTTCGTTGTATATCCTTCTATCCCCTTTGATTGTTTCTTCATAGATTTTTGGATATGTTTCTTTCTCTGTTGTTTTGGAGATTGGTCCCTTTTCTGTCTGATTGTATCCAAGTCCGGTCTTGTGAAGATGAGATTTTTGACTACTGATAATGTCATCCAAAACTTTTGAGCTATTCTGCATATTTTTATTTTGAATATCCTTTCTTAGTGTGACAATCTCTGGTTCCAAGTTTCCAATGATTCTGTTCTTTTCTTCTAGATTTTCTTTCAGTGCTTATTCAATTCTTTTATCTTCTTCTATTTGAACCTTCAATTTTGTGATCATTTGTTCTAGTTCTCGAGTGTCATTTTTCTTGTCTAGTTCTGCTTGTAGTCTCTCGTTTTTCTTATTTTCTCTTCTGATAACTTCTATGGCACACATTAATTATTCTCGATAGTCAACTTCTGCCTCTTCAATTTCTTCTTCGACTTCTTCATATTCTTCTTCAGAGTCTTCTTTGTCAGAGTCTTTTACTTCCATGAATAGAACTCTTCCTATCTCACTGTCACTGACTTCATCTTCATCTGATGATGATATGTCTTCTTTGGTGCATAATATTTTCTTGAAAACTTTCTTTGTAGTTCTTTTGCCTTTATATGTGTGTTTTCATTTTGAGTAACCTTCATCATTCCTCTTTTTATTATGAGGACATTTGTTAGCAAAATGACCAATACCATCACAATTAAAACAAATTAAAGGAATCTTACCTCTATACCTACAGTTGGTTCCCTTGTTCAGTATTTTGACGAAGTTGGCCAATTCTTCATCATCTTTCGAGACATCACTGCTGCTGCTATATTCTTCTTGTTCCTTTTTCTTTTGCTTTGATCTTTTGGATGCTTTGAAGGCGAGAGAACACTTCTTTTATATCTAGATTTTCTGTTCAATTCTCATTTAATATGATGTGAAGATTCCATGTAGTTAGTCCATACTTATTGAGTTTAGATCCCAATCTTTAGGTCTAGTGATGATATCTTAGGGTTAAATCTCATGGGAAGATATCTTGGTACCTTTTGAACAATTACATATTCTTAGTTTCTTCTCCCAATCCTATGATTGCATTCAACATTTCATCGACTCTCATAAGAAGTAAGACGCAATATTCTCATCTTCCTTCATTTTTAGTTGTTTTGAGCAGAGCCTAAAATTTGAAGCTTTGCTTCTTTGACTTTATATCTCCTTCATAAATATTTTCAAAGCTTGTCCCAAATATGCTTTAGCGGTTACAATGTGCAGCTTTGGTGAATACCATATCGAGACCATTCAAAGTGCATTTTTGGCATTGGAATTATTCTCACTTAGAGTTTCCTTGCTTTGTCATTTTTGTTGGTGCTATGTATCCATCTACAATTGATTGCCAAACTTGGAAATCTACATTGCACGTATATGTCTTCATCCTTATGCTCCAAAAATAATACTTACGTCCATCAAGCGTGGTATTATATTTTTTGCCTTACAAAGTTAATTTTCTCCATGATCTACCTTTGATTATGGTTAAGCTGATTTTTGAAGGAACTTTTACCTTTCGGTACCAATTGTTGGATTCTTGAGGGGAAATTGAACCAATAATAAAATAATTATAATTCATTTTCTTCAAATAATCAAGTGTTATATCAATGTAGAATTATGTAATGGCGAGCAATGGGCTAGACAATCACACACATACAAAAGTACACCCGGTGTTTTTACATTGGAAACCCAAATTGGGAGAGAAAACCACATAATGATTTTTATATGTATTGAAGAATTACATTTCATTGGAAGCAACAACTTCCTTTGTTTTTCCAGTCTGGCCCCGGAAGGAGGCTCCGACCCCTAGTTTCTCAATATACAACTTGAGAGAAGCTCCAACTCCCCAATTCTGAATACAACTTGAGGAAGGGAGGCTACAACCCTATGTTCTCAGGATACAACATGAAGGGTGTAGCTACAACCACTGTCGCCCCTTTATCGAACCGACTTGAAGTAGAAGTAGAATGATGGAACCATTGTCACACTATCCTTGTAAGATATACCACTGTAAAAGCACGTACCAATAAAGCCTAAACCATGCATCAACCATTCATCAACACATGTATCTCAGCACAGCGTAATCAGCAGGTACCATAAACAAGTGCATCAACCATGCCAACTGTACCAAACAAAGCATGTAGTCCAACTGTACCATAAACAAGTGCAACCAACCATGCCAGGTAATGTACCAATCATGTGGTCAACTACTCATCCAACTATGACTCATCAATGCAATAGCACCCATCATCAACTATACACCTCATGTATGTACCCAGCTCATCCAACTTCCACTTATTGACCATGTACCCAACTTGTACCTCAACCAAAGCCCTCATCAATGTCATCATCAAATATGATTTATAACTCTGTAATATTTTTGGTGTATATGATCACATACACGTAAACCCTTCCTTAACTTTAAACAACAAAGGGACTATCATTTACATCAAAATTTTATTTAGTCTCCGCATGACTAGTTTTTGGATTAGTCAACAACCTAATTTAGAAATAATCTTAACTTTGTACTTGTAATTAATAAACATATGGCTTGATACACAATGTATTTCGATTGTGTTTTTATACAATTCCTCAGGTTTCACTACTTTTAACCTCTCATAAAAGTAGTTATAGCAAAATGACATACCTTGTTGAATTTTGAAAACTATTCTGAAGGCGACCAGAGCATGCCCACAAGGAATATTTTTCTGAATTGACTTTGAAGCGTTACACAACTTGTCTTGCGAGAATGTACTCTAACCAACACAATTTGTATTGAATTTGGATCTTTTTATGAAGAAGTTATGACATTTTTTACTTTCGAAACACCTTAGAAAGCATCATCAAATCAATTTATCCTTCCTTGAATTCCGACCTTCTTTTTCTTCACCTTCCTTAGAAATTTGTCTTAGATATCCTTTGGTTACCTAAGAAACCTATAGGTATTCAATATTCTCAAGGTTTGATCTAAAATAAAGGAGTCTTTCCTCTTATTTATACTCTCCAAGTAATTTCCTTAAAAACATCTTCTATAGGTCACTTTTGCCACTTTCCTTATTTTAGAGGTTAACCCTTCTAATTTCTCCATTAAATTTATTATTTAAAATAATTTATTTTTTATTCACTTTGAATTATAGATACACTCTTAAATTCACTTTATTATTTACCTTCTAAATATCTTAAACCACTTTGACTACTTTGACCTTTTAGGGGCTTCTAGATGACATAAGACCATAACTCTCAAACCGTGAGGAGTTATGTGACATTACACATATCACCGAAATGGAATGACATGTACCATTCCATATAGAATAATATTACGCAAATATATAAAAACTCTTACCATTATCCATCAAGCAAACTTGGGTCCATTACCCAAACTTTGGGTCCCCAACTTCTCATGGCCGCCACTCTCTAGTGAGGGAGTTATGTGACGTTCCACCTTACCACCAGAGGAAATGGCATGAAAATCACTACTATCCATATAGGATAGTTTCAGCGACAAATTCGACCTTCATCTCATTATTCCATACATCAGCATAGGTTCTCTACCCGTACTTCTAGGATAACTCAATCATAAGCGTCTTCGTGAGGGATTTCACTATGGGGACCACTTTGGAGTTCATCCATTTCTACTTATTATTATAAACCATGAAAAGACAATAAAGAGTCATCTTTACATTAAACAATATTGGGTCCATTACCCAACTTTTTTGCTGCCTGTAGGGCTTTCTTCAGGGGTTGACATCAATTACAATAACCAATCAACGCACGCAAGTGAGACATTGAATTCTCTATTGATTTGGTGCTGGGATCTTCCCAATGTCCAAGACACCTTACAAAATGGGAACACACACAGATTGAAGGAGTTCTTGGTTATCTTGAACAAATTTTGAAAAGGGTATATATGTGAGACAGTATTAATGCTTAGCAAGAGACCTAGTGCTTTTGTGAAAAATAATGTTTTACTTTTTAAAATTAAAAATAAATAAATAATGTGTTAATAACTTAATTAATATTAATATAATCCTTAAATATGGAAATGAAAAAGAAATATGCCAAATTTGTTAGTAACTTTAAAAATTTCATCGAACCCTTGACTGTTAAAGTACCTTATGGGTTTTTAAATTTAATAATTGGTTCTAAAAATAAATAAAATATATGTTTGTAATTGCATTTATGACTATAATTTTAACGTCCCCAAAATATTTGATATTTTCTTCTGCATCTACATTTTCGACAAATTATCTTAATTATTGTTAATCCCATAAATTTAGTAATTGGTTCTAAAATAAAATATGTATATATAAATTTAGTAATTGGTTCTAAAATAAAATATGTATATGTTTGTGCGTATGACTGTATTTTTAACGTCACCAAATTATTTGATATTTTCTTCTCCATCTACATCTTCGATAAATTATCTTAATTCTTATTAATTAATTTACCAACATACATATCAAAAGAAAAAATAATTGAAAAATGTAGGAAGTAATCATTATAGTTTTAATTCCTTTTTTATAAAAAAATTAGTGTTTTTTCTAAAGGAAAAAAAAAAGTGGTTGTAGAGTTTTTACGCATAGTCAAGTTTGGGCTTTCACTGTTGATTCATAAAATCGTCAAAACATTACAGCCTGCAAATAGTTGCAAAGAACAATAATTTTTTATTTATTATCTATGATATTAAATATATAACTATAGGTGGGCCCCCTTAAGGAGAAATAAGGACGTTTATTTTCAAATATTTCCCAGGATAAGATCATTACTAGTCCACTGAAATGATTTCATCCATGTTTCAAAGTGATAATGTTCTATTCTTTTAGTTGATTATGAGCTCCACTTCTAAGTTGATTGCAAAGAAAAGAAAACTCATGCCATATCTCGCATACATTTATATTCATAAATGTTACTATATGGTGATTATTTTTCATAGAAATTATGTTCTAGAATCATAAGTTATAAAAGGTTGATCATATTTCATGTCAAAAGCATGTAGCATATTAACAAAAACAAGTCAAAATGGATGGGTGATTAACTGTATGATATGATCCAAAGGAGACTTGCAAATTTATTTCAAATATATACGTTTGAAGGGTGTTATGGTTTAGCAGGTAAAAAAATATTTGGTACAAACTTCATATGTCATCGAACTTCACATTGTAAATCTATACATATATAGCGGTGTCAGGCTTATATGGAAAAGGTGGTATGTTGGTTTTAAAAGTTTTGAGGTTGTGATGCATATTACATATGGTATTATATATATGAACTCAACGTTGATGTTAATGACCATTGTTTTTCTTTACTTGGACACTTGAGGTTAATATGTATATATCATTTTTGTCGTTGATCCATTTAAAATGTGGTTTAAATATAAGATGTGAAGGTTTCAGACTGTCATTTAAGTTGAAAATTAATACAACAACGACATGGTTATATGGCATGTGATTTATGATCTATTTGGAAAACCTCATAATTTGTTATTTGTCAATGGTGGAAGTTGGAATCTGAGGTGGATTAAAGAGTTAATGCAATGTTAATATTGAAGAACATGATGTTTCCATGCATTCAATGCATAGGACACAATCATTACTCGCTGAGGTATACCACCTTTGCACTAGGGTTTTGGCATTTCATTTTGGTTTTGAGCTGTTAGAAAGTTGCTAGAGAGACACTCTTATTCCAAATGCTCAACCGTGGTGGTTTTGGTAATTGTGGCATTGGTTTTTCAGAGGTATTTGAAGAACTAATAAGAGGTATGGTACTCTAGCTCGTATTTATTAGACACATATTCTCTTGTAGTGATAATTTTAACCTTGGGGTCGGATGATAGTATGATTAAAACATTTACGAGTTCACCATTTGCCTTAACATTTGTCCTATCTAATTGGATGATCTTGGTTCTCGTTATTTGTGGAAAATAATTTATATTTTGGAAAACAGAAAAAGGCATGATAATGGAAGAGGCACCTAAATATGATAAACAATTATGTACATTGAAATTAAAAATTTCATATGTAAGCAAAAAAGGTGGTACCTGAGATTTTGAAAAGGCGCCTATGCTTGTTGTGTTTATAACCGATGCTATCTCCACTTTATGTATCTCTTGTGCATCACTTTCAGGGATTAAGATTTCAGTAGCAACAATAGTTCCTTTATGGGTAACATGAGGTTTGAAAGCATCATGTAGGAGTTTGCGTTGTTGTGTTAAAGAAAAAAGATCGAACATGGAAATATTAGCTTTGGTTTTCTTCATGTCCTCAATTACATTATAGTCAAGATTGTTGATAACATGACCATATTTATTCTCTACTATTTTATTATCTGTTATCAAATCAATCTTAGTGTCATTCCTTGTTGAACCGGATGTGCTTGGTTCATCTTTGTTTGCTAAGACGATTTTACCAATTTTATTATTAGTTTTTTCTTGGACTGTGTCACTTTGTTTTGGGAGGACAGGGGGAGGTGTTATTTTCCTAAGAGGAATGTTATCTTCTTTATAAGAAGAAACATCAAATACTGGACCTTTTCTTCATAAGTTATAACCTTTTGGAACAATAACTTTAACCACTTGTGTATCCTCTGGCAAGGATTTCCTCAATCTGCTCATCGTCTGATTCTATACACCAGTCCCAAAATGGCATAGCCGACACTGGGGGAGCTTCATAAACAACACCAAAAGGATCTTGTGCATGGATTTCATCATCCAAACTCTGTTGATCTAGAAAAATGGTTTATCACTAGGGTCATAGAGTTGACCCATTGAGGGCATGTTCATTCTGGGTGATTTTGCTGATGATAAGAAAATTATCATTATCGAAGCTATCTAAGTTGAAATCCATGTGTGGTGGTTCAGGTGGATGTGGTGGGTTATCTGGTTTCTTAAAGAATGGATGGAAATTTTGTGGCTTCGATGATCCTTCACCGACATTATTTTTAAGGTCCACAACTTCATTGGATAAATTCTTAACCATTTGACCACATTATCAATATCATTTGACTCCTTATCATGTGGTTTAGTTAATAGCAATGGTTTCTTTACAACCGACTTAGTTTCTTCATAAAGCATATGTTGATCATATGCAGATACCTCTATTTCTATAGTCTCAACTTCATAAAATTTTAATGCTAATGTGTTTTGGTTAGATCGTTTTACAAACATCCCTATGGAGGGGGTTAATGTAGCCGTGTAATATTCAGTAACTAATGACTGATCAAGAGCTACATCATGAGGAAACTTGATTAATACATTAATAAATATTTGGTTAAATTCCTTCACTCTTTCCCTTTTGTCCATTCTAATGGTTCCTAGTTCATTATGTAAAGACACAATTGTTTTTCTTTCTCCAAATTTTATCATAAAGTGCCTTTCAAAACTATCCCAGACTGTAATAGACCCTATAGGTAAGTTGAAATACGAAGTAGAATATTTCACGGAAAAAGTGTAAGGAAATAGCTTACATACTATGTCATCATGTTCAACACCTAGAATATGTATGACTAAAAATAAATTATTAACATGATCTTATGGGGATCGGGGTTTTTGTGGGTCGAATTTTGGGAGGAGTTTATCAAACTTCCTTGGAATTTCATGAAGCTGTCCAGCCAAATTGAGAGCCCTTGGGCCCTCCATCGAGGTGTAACTTCTTTGTGGTTCATGTTTTCTCCGATTAATTGTTCTATGGTAATTTCTAGTTGTTCACCTTCAAATTCTTCTTCATGTTCAATGAGGAAACGTGTAGCTCTGCTCAAAGGTACTGAGACTTATTGTAAAGAAGTTTTAGTGAGGTTATCTACGAAGTTAACGTAAAAATAAGGATCTGTGTTGGGATGTTCTACATGAGTTTATTTTCTCCTAGGGAGTTCAGTGGTTGTAGGTAGCTTTCCAAGAAATTTTGCGTAAGTATGTGTAATTCTACGGGTTTCGTGAAGCTCTTCCCATGGTATACGAAACCAATTCTCAGTGTGTATTTCAGAGCTACTAGAATCACTTCTGAAATTAGCTTGATTCTTCACAGATAACTTCTTGTTTAGACTCGACTCGAGGGAAAAAGGTAGATTTGGGTCGGGATTACTTGTTGAACACTGATTTCGATTATTGTTTAATTCATGTATATAAGCCATAAAATATGGCCCTCCTTCTAGCGCCCATTCTATTGACGTGTATGAATTCACCTAGAAACAACAAGGGGTACTCCCTAGTATATGATCCCAACTAGAATATAGATCGTTTGAATTAGGAGTCCCATTTAGAATTTGGCCCGACTGCCATTGTTTATGTATTTTGTTTTTTTATTACCGATTACGGTCTGGTGTATCGACGAGGGGCGGATGGATGGTGAGAATGAAATGCAAAGATGTAGATGAAGACCATGTATATAAATACAACTAATCTATTACTAATCTATGCTAAACTATCCTAGCTAGGAGCACACTAGAGTAACCGGTGAGTTATAAATGCAACCAAAATCTAACACAAATTTTATAAAGTTAGCTTCAACAAAAGAGAAAGATTGGAGGTAAGTGCATGCAAATGTATATAATCATATTAATCTAGATCACTACAATGTATCCGATTATAACCCACAAATCTCAAGGCATTGAAATATTCAAAGAAACATCAATAACTGCAGAATGACAAAGATTGTATGAGAATAAGTCTACAACAAACAAACATTCTTACCATCCATAGAAATAGTATTTATCTTCATTTGAAGTAGTTCAAAGATATGATCCATTTCTACACAAAATTCCTTCTATAATATGTTGGCCCTGACGATTTCTCAATATTAGTTAACAAAGTATATGTTCTCGAAAAAGTTCTTGTGCTTGAAAATCCAAAACTCCTTTTCAAATGATCTTCTATCCCATTTTATACAAAAATCAGCAACTCCCATATGTCCTTTCGTCTTCTTCTTGAAAAGGCAGTGACAAAATGGGTCATCTTCTCTTCCCTAATGACATGTGTGCAACAAGGGACAAAATTTAGAGTAATTAGGAAAAGGATGAAATAAAGGGCAGGTATCATGCCCTTTTCCTTTGAACGTTTTCTTATGAGGTAGGTCGTGCAAACTTCCAACTAGTTATATAGTGATTTGATCCTCCTGTATGTCATATATACCTTCGCAGATATTGTTGTAATGTGCCAGCTTCATTTGCATCTAGTTTTTTTGGTCGATGACTACTGCAGTTGCATCTTGGAAAAGGTGTAGATGAGCATACATGTCAATAATGGCACCTTCTAAGTCATTTCTAACCTTCTCGGCAGTAACTTTGAAGATTTGGAGACTTCTTTCATCAACCTTTATCTATTGAAACTTTTCCCCGAGTTCCCTGATCCTTAACTCCTTATATTCATTTTGTTTGCATAACCTTGTATGTTATCTATATTGACATCCATAAATGCATAACTTACTGGATATCGCCACAAGATCCTTTTGTGACTAACACTACAACCCCTCCATTTTACCTCCTATTTGGAAACTTTCCTAAAATGGAGCCTCCTTGTCTTTTGAAACCTAAATAAAATTCTCATAAGCCCCTTTGATAAAACAAAATCTTCTCCTGGTAACTCGTGATTCACTTGAAAAAATTAATAAATTATTCAAAGTGGAAGTTTTAAGAAAATTTTGGCAAAGTTCCTTCAACTCATTTGAGCTGCTCTGAGGAGTTCCCTTCAACTCTTCCAAGATACTTGGAGGATTTCCCTTCAACTCTTCTGAGCTTCTTAGAGGATTTCCCTTCAAATATTCTGAGCTGCTCGGAAGAGTTCTTGCCAATCACTCTGATAAAGTAAAGCAAGTTTGACAAAATTTTGATAAAATCCTCCGAGCTGCTCAGAGGAGTTGTTAAGAAAGACTCCGAGCACACCTACCACATTTAATGATACTTTATTAACTTTAATCTATATAAAGTGAAATGAGGTTGGGGCTATCATCACTATACCAATTACTCTTGACTTGACACCAGAGAGCTGGAATAAACATCGTTAGAGAATTTGTTTTGTCCCGTCCCTTTGCACGTGGAAGTGATCAACTGATAAGTCCATTCCCCCCTTCTTTTAAATTTTCTTAAAAATTAGGGTTAGGGTATTTTCCCCCTCTTTTCTCTTGCACGATTTCAACCCTGATCTGACTCTTTTCCCTTGAATTGTTTTTTTTCTCCACTTCACCATTTTTCAGACTCTATGCCCTCATCAATGAACCAACCCCTTCAATGGCTATGGATTAAAGAAAGTGAATTCCCTTTGTAATTGACCATTCCCCAATACCCTAGCTTCGATTTTTTCTATTGAAAAACCCCGCTACCATTTTTCATCTAAGGCGCGAAATCTCAACCTAAACAGAACCTAAGCCCACAACCTATGCCTCTAAGCTAATCGAATGGTTCCCCACCATGTTGCATATTTGCAAATTTTATTGCGAAAATTGTTTTAGTAACTCTCTGAAAAATATAGGAAAGTTACTATTAACTTCTGTGATATGCTCAAGAGAGTTATTATTAACTCCTTCGATCTGCTCTGAGGAGTTACTAGTAACTCCTCTGAGCAGATCAAAGGAGTTCTTTGTAAAACATTTGAACACCCTCCAATACTAATAAAGACTCTTCTGAGTGCTGCTCGAAGGATTTTATATTAAATCCTCTGAACTGCTCGTAGGAGTTACTATTAACTCCTCCGAACTGCTCAGAGGAGTTATTATTAACTCCTCTTAATTACTCGGAGGAGTTACTATTAAATCCTCCGACTTCCATTTATAATTGTTCATTTTTTTCAAATAATTGCCCAAGTATTTCACAATCGCAGTAGGAAATTGATTGCTATATACAAATAACAACATGTCTTGAATAGTTATTTATGAATTCTTTATAATGACATGCTACAAATTTATCATTGTATGTAGGTTCTGTTAGAAAAACAGGACCGTGGAGCAATAAAATAAAACAAATACGGAAACAAAACACAGAAGATACACAATACAATAGAGACACAGATTTACGTGGTTCACCCAGTGTGGGCTACGTCCACCAAAGAAATTGCCAGGTCCTTCCTTTATTATTATCCAGCATATGAAGGGATACAACCTACAACAAATCCATTGTAACTTCCTCTTCTTTCTCTCACAGTCTCCTATATCAGAATACAATATTCGCAATCCACCATAGCCACAATACATTTCCCTCATAAAAGAGGGTTGCCTTCTAGGGCAAAAAACCCTAACATGATCTCTATCGTTAGATCTACGACCTTATAATGAAAAATCTAGATTTACAATGAAATTACCTTATACATTTACAAGGCAATTTTTTCTTCGGGGGCTTCATCCCCGAACCTCCGCTAGGGACCCACTTGCCCCCAGACCCCTCAGTCAGGGGGATATCCCCCTCGGTCCCTGCAAAGGGGGTACCCCCCCTCTGCACTCCCCCACGTGGAAGAGTGTACATACTTCTAGGGTGTAAATACTTCATGGGGTATAAACATGGCTGAAAGTAAAAGACCTCTGAATTAGGAAGATAATCAGGCTCCACAACCAACAGGTTCATACATGTCACCATGGAAGAAAGAAATAATGAAGCCAATGGGAGTTGAACCATCTGGAATCTCTCAACAATAAGTAAATATGGAAATTTTTAGGGCTATATATGATGATACATCATAAATTTTAGACAAAGAAGGAGAGATTTTGAAATGGGGGGAAGTCTATCACATCTTAAAAAAAAAAACCTTTTCTACAAAAGTAGAGGACCCATGCAAACTCCAAGAATTTAAGAACATCATAAAATTGAGAATCTTCATGATGGTAACACATCCAACAATATTCCCTTGTGCATATGTTATCTTGTGGATTTGAAGAACGCAGACATAGATAATAGGTATATATTTAATGCAAGAAAGGAGTTGATAGTTTCATTCATGCCTGATGATCTAGCTAAATGTTATCACATAGAGGTTAGAAAAAAAAAATTAGATGGTCAACTCCTTAGCGAGTTGGATCTCACCCCAAAGTATTTGTTCCCCACCTGGTATAAAGCAGATAAGAAATTCAAATACCAGGTCAAGGGTTGATATCCCAATACTAATCTAAGAAAACCATACCCGTATATGGTAGCCATGTTGTCTAGGTTTTATGGGGAACCAGACACAACACAATTTCCTTTGTCATATCTACTGTTAATTTATTTCTATGCATATGTAGGTGCCTCATTCAACTGGGCAGACATATTGTTTGAAAATCTTAAAAGTGCAATTTCAGTTGTTACACGAGCACAACTGGGCAACTTCCCCAGTTTCCTTGTGGCTTCATATCTTTTAGACATAATGTGCATAGCTCACAAGTACCTGAACATGGGATGGATTTGGTTTCCTATTGATGTTTCTATCCATATCTACTAAAAATTTCTATGGGAGCACAAATACCGAACAAATTATCAAAGGATATATGAACACTTTCTCGCACCTCTGTATGATTTCATTTTTTCACCTCCACACCTTGTATGACTGACAAGGCCATAGAAGTTATAATAAATATTAGGGATTGGTATCTAATGGAGCATGGTACATATATTAGGATATATGGTGCAATGAAATTGCCTCACCTACTTCCTAGGTTCGTCCAAGATAAAATTGTGCTCCATTAAGTAACATATCAGACAATCATACATGGGGTTAGAGGAATGTTGTATAGATTGAAGAAAACCATCTGGCCTCCATTTCCTTTTTACATTGAAAACTACTTCTTTGAAAACACCAAACATGCACAGACATAAGTAGACATCTTGATATCCTACCATTTTGGAGAGGAAAGATTCAGGAGACACAATCCTAAGAACATTGTCAAAGAGAATCTTCATAGCATGAGACTCCCTTACAAATAAACCACTGAGTTCTGGGAAGAAGAAGGTGTACATCAGAGTGTCATAACCTATGATGAAGTTATTTTTAATAGGCGAGGTCAACTAAGAGGAAGGATTGCAGACGAATAAGCTGCATGAGAGGTGACCAAAAAATATGTAGAAAGAGATGAAGCTAAGAGATCTTCCTCCATATCCCTCTCAACCTATTTAGGTTCTGCAGAAGAAGAAGAAGAAGAAGCACCAACTGAAAAAAAGAGGAGGGACAAAGAGAAAGCGTTGAAGAATAAAAATGATGATAAAAAGAAGTAAAAACTGGAAGCTGACAAGGAAAAGGCTATTGCAAAAAGTGAAGCAAGAGAAAAATCCGTTGCTGAAAAAGGAAAAAGAGTTAGCTAAAGCATCAAGAATAGTGGAAGAATTAGTAGAAAAGGAAGCAACATATAAAGTTGTTGAAGAAGAAGGAAGCAGAGGATAAATAAGAAGACACACACCTAATGGACTTGGATGTCCCTGGAACATCCACCACAGGTGCAGAAACAAAAAAAAAAGTAGCGTGTTAAGTCTCGGGCCTTGGGATCCTTTTCGATCGACTAAAATAGTGAACATCCGTAGTTTCATATATGATAGAAAAAACGTTCCGATCGTACAAGAAATAGTTAAAAAATTTCAAGGAGGAGACAAAGCTCCTATATAAGTAGTAACCCAGGTGCCCATTACAGGAGATGTCAGGGAAAACCCTATGGAAAAAACTAGGGCAGGATTTGCATTCATGGATGAAAATGTAGATAATATACACATGATGTTCCAACATAAAGAGGAGAAGTAAATGAATATCAAAGAGTTAGAAGAGAAGCTGCAACAAGTAAGGATAGATGAGAGAAGTCTTCTCAGTTTTAAAACTAGTGCAGAAAAGTGAGAAATGAGATGGAAGGTGCCATCATTGATATGTATGCCAACCTGCATCTCTTCCAAAACGTAGTTGCAACAATTATTGAACAAAACAACATGATACATATGCAACTGACACAATACAACACTATTTGGGAAGGTATAGCATACATTTATACTTGGATAGGAGAAAATATCAATGCACCTCCAGAATTATATAGACCCTCGAAATCAATAAGGAATTCATATATGTATGCATTAGATCATTGCCAACATGTAGGGCACTAAGCAAATGAAGAAGTGACCAAAGCAATGGGGATTTTCTCTAGAACTCACAAAGATTCTCAAGAGTTGATAAGGCATGGTCGAATCCCAATGTTAGATGAACTTGGGAAGAATTTAGTCATGGAGCAATTAGTGAATGCAGTTCAGGAAAGTACAAGTAGAAGGAGACAAATAGTTGAAACAACGACTTTTGTCTCAACCGATCTTATTGATCAACATTTGATACAACCAACAAAGCTCCATACTATGATACAAGCTTACATGACACAATTGGAGAAAGATATGAGTGCCATGGATGATAGCATGGCCATGATTGAAGCAATGCTAGAGAAACTATATTACATGAGGATTGAGTCACTATATAATTGGAAGTGTGGACGACATATCTCCATAGTAAAATACCATAGGAAAATGACAAACCATTGTTTTCCTTTTTTTTTTTTCCTAACCACCTCAAGTTTCATCCTTTTGTGCCACTTTCCATGAGAGAAGGAATGTGAATAGCTTGCAACTACCTCTTCAAGAAGAAGGTGAAAAGGAAAATATATGTGACTATTGTCTGTATAAAAGAGACTAGAAACTCTCAAAAGAGGAATTTTTAGACTTTTGGTTTTTAAAGCATTGTGTAGACCCAAGAACTATTTCAAGAACTTATACAATGTTAATGAATATTGAGAATCCCTCAGGGCCAGTATTTTTAAAAGAAATCCTATGTAGAAACTGATCAAATATTTGAACTACTTCAAGTGAATATGTTTGTTGTTTCTATGGATTGTAAGAATGCTTTGTTTGTTGTAAATTAATTCTTATGCAATCTTAATCATATTTTTGCAGTATTTGTATTTCTTTGAATATTTCCATGCCTTGAATTTTGTGATTTGTTATAGTATATGTTATTGTAATATGGACTAATCTGATTATATACATATATATTGTATTGCTTCCAATATTTTTCTTTTTATAAAACTAACTATGTTAAAGTTGTTTTAAGGTTTGGTTGCATTATAACTCATTGGTTACTTTAGCTTTGATCCTAGCTAGGATAGGTTGACATAGATTAGTTATAGGTTAGTTGTCTTTACATACATGGTCTTCATCTACATCTATGCATTTCATGCATCCTCGCATCGGTACACCGGACCTTAACCAATAACAAAATCAAAGTTAGCAACAATGGAAGCCAGGCCAAATTTCGGATGACACTCCTAAACCAAACGATGTATAGTCTAATTGGGACCTTATACCGGGGAGTACCCCTTGCTGTTGTCGGGTGAATTTGGACCTCTCAACAAAATTGGCGCTAGAAGGAAAGCCATATTTTATGGATTACATACATGAATTAAACAATAACCGAAATTAATGTTCAATGAGTAATCCTAGCTCACAATCTACTTTATTTCCTTGAACTGACTCTGAACAAGAATTTATTTATGAAGAATCGAAGGATAATTTCAGAAGTTCTTCCAGGATTCCAGAAATAAATTCTGAAACATGGTTTCACATAACTAGAGAAGAAATTCACGAAACACTTAGAATCACTTGTCCTTACGCAAAAATACTCGTAAAATTAACCACAACTTATGAACTTCCTTGAATAAAAGATACTCGTGTAGAACGTCCTAACATAGATATTGATTTTTATGTCGACTTTGTAGAAGATCTTATTGAAACTACGTTACACGAGGTTCCAATACCCTTAAGTAGAGATATTAATTTCTTCACTGAAAATGAAGAAGAAGAATTTGAAGGTGAACAACCTAAAATCACCTTAGAACAAATAATGGGAGAAAAAAGGAACCACTGAGAGGTCATACCTCAATGGTGAGACCAAGGAGCTCTAAATATAGCTAGCGAAGTTCATGAAATGATAAGGAAATTTGATAGACTCTTACCTAAATTTGAACCAGACAAACCCAGATCCCCAGAAGATCATATACATATTTTTTTTTTGGCCATACGTCTTCTAGGAGTACAAAATGAAGATGTAGTATGTAGGTTATTTCCTTATACTTTTTATGGGAAAGACTCTACTTGGTATTTCAACTTACCCGCTAGATCAATTACAAACTTCGACAGTTTCAAAAGGATATTTATGAGGAATTTTGGAGAAAGAAAAACAATTGCATCTCTGCATATGAGCTAGGATCCATCGGAATGGAAAAAGGGGAAAGAGTAAAATATTTTAACCAAATATTTGTAAATGTATTGATTGAGTTTCCCCATGAGGTAGCTCCCACTCAATCTTTAGCCATTGAATATTATACAGCTTCCTTAACCCCATCCATCATAATGTTTTGAAAACAATCTAACAAAAACACACTGGAACTAAAATTTGATGAAGTTGAAACTGTGGAAAGAGAATTGTCAACATATGACCAACATCCATGTTATGAGGAAACTAAGTTAGTTGGTAAGAAGCCATTTTTATTAACTAAACCACCTAACAAGGAATCCATGGATATTGATAATGTGGTTAAAATGGTTAAGAAATTATTGAATGAAGTCATGGAATTAAAAAAAAATGTTAGTGAAGGATCATCCAAACCCCAAATTTTCTGCCCATTTTTCAAGAAACCAAACAACCCAACACAACTACCAGAACCCTCACACATGGATTTCAATATAGATAGTTTCAGTAACGATAATTTTTTCTCTTACCATAAACAAAATCATCCTAAACAAATGTGTCCTCAGTGGATCAACTCTATGAAATTGGTAATAAATCAATTGCTAGATCAACAAAGTTTAGATGATGAAAGTCATGCACCAAATCCTTATGATACTACTAACGAAGCACCCTCAAAATCAACTATGCGCTTCTAGGACTCATGTGTAGAATGTGATGATGAACAAATCGAAGAAATCCTTGCCAGAGATACTCAAGTTGTAAAATTTGTTGCACAGAAAGGTTATAATTTGCGCAGCAAAGGTCTACCATTTGACACTTCGTCTCCCAAAGGGGAAAACATGACTCTTAGAAAAATAACACCTCCCCCTGTCCTCCCAAAACCAAGAAATACAGCTCTAGAAAAAACTAATAATAAAATTGGCAAGAGTGTTGTAGCAAATAAAGACAAACCAAGCACATCTAGCATTGTTTAAAATAATGAAAAAAGTGATTCAAGGGAAATTTGGGCAAGTTAATAATGATTCGAATTCACACGCCCTAGATTATAATGTAACTGAAGACATGAATAAAATTAAAGCTAATATCTCCATGTTCGATATTTTCTTGCTTCCACAACAACACAAACTTCTACATGATGCTTTCGAACCCCAAGAGACTCAAACATAAACTATTACAACTGTTGAAATCTTAGCCTCTTGAAAAAATACACCATAAATCCAGAAGGTAGAAATACAATTAACTTTAAACACAACTAACATGGGTGCTTTTTTGAAATCACAGATACCACCTTTTCTTCTTATGAAATTTTCGATTTCAATGTTCATAACTGTTTAGCATATTCTTGTGCTTCTTCCAACATCATGCCTTTTTCTATTTGCAAAAAGATAAATGTTGTCCCACAAATAACTAAAACCAAGATTATCTAGTTAGACAGAACATGCATTAAAGTGAAAGGGGAACTCAGGGATGTGTTAATTATACTATCATATGATCCAAGAGTTCATCAGACTATAAACATAGTTGTGGTAGACATCCCATAAATTTATGGTTTTATCCTAAGCAGAGATTGGTCGGCCAAACTCCAAGGTTATTTCGCTACTGATTGGTCTCATCTATGGTTTCCCTATAAAGGTAAAGAAAATCAAATCCAAGTTAATAGTGAAGCACACATGAAGCACACATTGATAGAATTAGAAGGTAAAAACGAACCCGTTAGCTTTGCTCATTCCATCCTAGGAAACTATTTTTTTGAGACTGATTATGGTTGTTACGAAGCTCAAACTTCTGATATACCATATGAACTACAATCAGGCCTCCTCCCACGAGCACATAATGGTTCCTGTCCCATACTTACTAACTTAGGATTTAGTTTGACTAACAAAACTAGCATCCCAGACATGTGGACCATGTTCTTTGAGGGTTCTAAAACTCAAGATGGAGTTATCATAGGATGTGTACTAATAAACCCGAGTTAAGGAAAAACACTCATATCATGTCAATTAGATTTTGAATGCACCAAAAAAACTGATGAATATTAAGCCTTAGTGCAAGGTCTCAAGAAGTCCATTGACCTCGAGGTAAAACATCTAAAAGTGTTTGGTGACTCATAGATTATTGTTCGACAGGTAAGAAATATTATTCATTGTCTGTATCCACATTTGAAAGCCTATCAACAAGAGGTATGGAATCTTCTTTATTCATTTTATGAATTTAATATTAATTCTATACCCCATGATCAAAATATAGACGTTGATATTTTGGCCAATGCAACATCTAGGTTTGTGCCTCCTGACGATGGTTTTTCAATTGAACTAATATTTACGCAATCCATACCTGACAACGTCACAATTTGGAAAGTATTCGACTATGATTATTAGATTGTCAACTTCCTCGCTAGTTCGGACACATTCCAAAACTCAGTGATAGATGATGAAATTCATCAACAAGATATCCAAGATTACCGAGAAGAAACTGATAATATCAAGACAAATTGTGTTCCAAATAATGTTTTTGACTCTTGAAAAGTTATTTGATTTACAATCTAAGTTCAGGAGGCCAACTAATCCAAAGACCAATAAATCCACGATGATGCATTTCTTGGTCAATTTGGGAACATATGAATAGCCTAAGTATGTCAACCTAGGCACTTGTTGTTCATATTCAGAAAAAAAACATACGTTCACAAAATTATTCAAGAAGTATCGATATGTTTTTTCCTATACATATGATGACTTGGAGACTTATGATACACGAATAATACACCATGTGATTCCCATCAAATAAGGAATCATGCCATTTCAACAAAAGCGCGGGAAGATTCATCCTACTCTCAAACCTCTTATACAAAAGGAACTTAAGAAGTTGTTAGATGCCCGAATAATTTTAAAAGTAATAAATTCAACTTGGGCATCTAATATGGTGTCCGTGAGGAAACATTCGGGAGAAATAAGAACCTGTATAGATTTCAGAAATCTAAATCGCGCTTCCGAAAAAGATAACTATCCAGTTCCCCCAATGGAACAAATCCTATAACTCGTCTCTGGATTTCAACTATTCTCCTTACTAGATGGATTTTTCTGGATACAACCAGGTTCTTGTAGTAGAACCAAACTAATTAAAGACCACTTTTCGAACTAAATGGGGAACTTATGCTTACAGAAGAATGACTTTTGGTCTTATGAATGCAGTAGCCACCTTTCAAAGACAAATGGAAATTTATTTCAAAGTATTAATTGGTCAAAGAGTGGTGGCTTACCTTGATGATGTTACAGTTTATTCAAAAGAAAGAGGAGACCACCCAAAATATCTCAAGCAGATTTTTGAGTGTTATAGAAAATACAAAATTTCGCTTAATCCCAAGAAAACTGTATTCACCATTTCAAAAGGAATTTTATTGGGACACATTGTCTCAACAGAAGGAATATCGGTGGATCCAGAGAAAACCAAATTCATTTTACAAATTGCTCCACCGCACAACAAGAGGTCCATGCAATATTTTTTCGACAGAATTAATTTCGCCAGAAGATTTGTTCCAGACTTTGTTGAGATTGTAAAACCTTTACAAAATATGATTAAAAAGGATGTACAATTCAAATGGACATCTCTGGAAGAGGAAGCATTTGAAAATATTAAGATCACTATAGCCAATGCGTCATCTCTTCGAAGTCCTGATTTTTCAAAATATTTCCTGCTATATACATTTGCATCTGAGCATTCACTAGCAACATTAATCACACAAAAGGATGAACAATGAGACAAATACACTGTTGCTTTTATGAGCACTAGATTACAAGGTGATGAATTGAATTATCCTCTGGTGGACAAGCAAGTGTTTTTCGTCCATAAAGAAATCAAGCAGTTTAGACCATATATCCTAAAAAATTGTATTAAAGTCATCGTCCCACACCCTGAAGTGATATCCATATTCGTTCAAAAATAATTGGGTGAGAGACGAGGAAATTGGATGACGAATCTGCAAGAGTATGAATTCAAATTTAAACCATCCAACATCGTAAAGGGTCAAGGATTGTGTAAATTAGTAACCCAAGGAGATGATGTTGAAGAAAAAGAAGAGGATGGTTGTAAAGATGAACATGTCATGTATACACAACAAGTTCCATATGTTCCAACCATTGAAGGATCATGTTACAATGATCTTAAGTATTATTTACAACATGGCACCACTCCAGATCATCTCAATGCTAAGTAAAAAAGGGCGTTGCGACTGAAATATTTATAGTATCAATTATTAAATGGCATCTTGTTCATAAATAATTACGATGTAGTGTTTCTTAGATTTCTTGAAAAATAAAAACCTGATAAGGTGATAAAAGATATGCATGATGGACCAACTAGTGGTCATTTATCAAGAGACGCAACACCTCATAAAGTGATAAGAGAGAGATACTACTGGACCACCCTCTTCAAGGATGATCATGTGTACTCAAGAAGCTGTGAAGCATGTCAAAAAGCAACAAGGAGAGAACAAAATGTCTCTTTTCCTCTCCAGCCCATAGCAATGGAAGAACCATTCGAGCAGTGGGGATTAGATATTATTGGTGAGATAAATATTCATTCATCTAAACAAAATAGGTATATTCTAATCACAACTGATTATTTCACAAGTTGGATTGAAGCAATTCCTTCAGCCAAAGTGAATGAAGGGGTAGTAATTAGTTTTCTTGAGAAACACATTATCACGAGGTTTTGTATTTCTAACTCTTTAGTATTTGATAATGCTGAGTACTTTTCATCTTTGAAATTATCTGAGTATGCAATGGAAAAGGGAATTATTTTAAAGTATTCAACTAACTATTACCCCCAAGGAAATGGCCTATCAAAATACACAAACAAGAACATCATTCGTATCCTGAAGAGAACCATGGTCGATCACCAAAGAAATTGTCACAATGCATTACAAATTGTTCTCTGGGAAGATCATGTCACCCCAAAATCCTCCATCGAAACATCACCTTATTTTCTTATGTATGGGAAAGAAGTTGTGTTACCCTCGAACATTTACATGCCCTCTCTCCAACTTACACAATAGTCCCGAGGCAGAAAATACCCAGTTTTCCAAATTCGTATAAATAACTTGTTGAACCTTGAAGAAATACGTGACAAGACTAAAACTGTTAGGATATTTAGACACTTAGGAGTTAGTAAGATCTACTTGGTCGATTGTGTTGTTAGGTAAAAGTGTGTTTTATAGTGTGTTTCTTTAGTATGCATTAGT
>SNQJ01S0104177.1:28011-45316 GCA_010110895.2 Picea sitchensis | reverse complement strand
CATACATAAGCATTTAAAGGAAGGAGCATGAACTTAACACATAAGTTTTATCTTGCATATTTATACACATGAAGCAAGGTCCTGTAAAGTTTATTTTAATGAAGTAGGGGTGCTTGCATAGCATAACAAGTCAACCTTCTATTTTCAGATCATCTACCTACTCATTTATAGCCACATACTAGAGCTTCATAGCTCCTCGCTATACCATATCTCAGATATAATGATACTTGATCTCAATATGATTTGACTTGTCATGAAACACAAGATTCTATGACATCATTATGAAACTATGGTTGTCACAAAATATACAAGTCACCTCTAACTCAAGATCAAACAACCCCGCAATTAACTCCCAAATCCACACAACTTCGCTACTAGATGAATATGTTTCTATATACTCTGCCTCAACCGTATTGAGTGCCACACTAGTCTGCTTCCAATTGAACCACACAATCACAGTTGATCCTAGACTAAAGCAACATCCATATGTACCCTTCTGATATGTGACACTATCGACCCAATTTGAATCAACATAACTTTTCAGTCTTATCTCATGATCTGAAACATATCTGATCCCATAATCAACCATACCCTTCAGGTACCTCAACATGTGTTTTTCCGCAATCAAGTGAACACTTTTAGGTTCAACCATATACAGACTCAATGTGTTCACTGCAAAACATATATCTAGCTATATGTTCATTAAATACATCAACAAACCAATAATCTGTCTATACATGGTGACATCCACTATATCTGAAGATGTATCACTCAATAACTTCATATTTTTCACCATCGGGGTAGGCATGGCCTTACAATCCATCATTCTGAATCTCTTCAGAATCATTACAACATATTTTCCTTTGTTTAGGAAAATCCCATCTGGTCTCTTCCATACCTCTAGATCCAAGAAATAGTGCATCATACCCAGGTCTTTCATCTCAAACTATGCAAAAAGATTCCTCTTGCAAACCACAATGATATTCTCATCCCCTGTTAGAAACATGTCATCCACATATAACAATAATATCATTGGACCATCTTCCAAAACATTGTAGTAAAGGTTGGAATATTCTTTACTCAGGGTAAATCCAAATCTCATCAGGAAACTATCAATTATTTTGTACCATGCCCTGGGTGTTTGTTTCAATCCACATAAGGATTTCTTCAATTTGCACACATGTGAGTGCTTGTCATGTGTCTAGAAACCTTTTGGTTTCTCCACATACACTTTCTCTTATATTACACCATTCATGAAAGATGTCTTCATGTCCATTTGGTGTATCTTCCACTTCATTACTGCAACTATAGCAAGTATGTTATAATCGAAATGTATCTTGCCATAGGAGAAAATGTCTCCTAAGAATCTATTCCTTCTTTCCGGGAGAAACCAAGAGCCACAAATCTTTCCTTATGTTTCTCGATACTTCCATATGTTGAATGCTTCATCTTGTAGATCCATTTTTAAGTCATTGTTGAATTATCTTTCAGTCTAGGAACTACGTTCCAAAAATCATTCTTCAATATGGACTGGTACTCCTCAATCATGGAATCCTTCCATTCTTTCTTCTCTATGGCCTCTTCATAACAGGTATTCTCTGCATCAATGATGTCACTTAACAATTCCACGTAACTAGAATATGGTTTTGGTTTCTTTCATTCTCTAAAATTTCCATCTAGAGCACCATATTTCTCTGCATCTTGAATAATATCACGAGCCCAAGTTGGCCTCTTCTTCTCTCGAGGTGTATCTATAGGTCTCTGTGGTTCTTCCATATCATGATCAAATGGAATATGTTCTTCTGGTACAACACTTGTATTTTCAACTCACAAGATTCAGGCTCCTCATCATGGACCTCATCTATATGAGTTTTCCTTGATCTACTGAAGGTTGCATCCTCATCAAAGGTGACATCTCTGCTAATCTCAATATGACTGTGACCAGAGATGTAAACTCTGTATGCATTTTATGTCTCACTGTATCCAACAAATATTCCCTTCTTTCCTTAAGGGTCTAGATTCAATCTCTTATCCTTGGGAACATGTACATACATTGGACAACCAAATATCCTCAGGTGGATGATTTCTGGATTTTCTCCTGCAAACATTTCTTCTGGTGTGTTTTTCCCAAGTACACGGTGAGGTGTTATGTTTTGTACATATACAACAGTCCTAGTTGCTTATTCCCATAGTTTCATCAGTAAGTATTGATCATGAGTCATGACCTTTACTACTTCCATTATTGGTCGGTTCTTTCTTTCTGCCACACCATTCTATTGGGGATTGTAGGGAGTAGTGAGATCCCTCTTAATCCCAACCTCTCTACAGAATGCTTTGAATTTATCAGAGATGAACTCTCCTCCATTATTTGAACTCAAGACCTTTATCTTCCTTTCAACAAGATTTTCTACAAGGGCCTTGAATTCCTTGAACTTGCTGAACAATTCATTTTTTTCTTTCAAGAAATAAATCCAAGTCTTATGTGAGTAATCATAAATAAATGAAACATAGCATACATACCTTCTAGATGATGTGGTTGAAATTGGTCCACATACGTCTGAGTGCACAATGTCCAATACTCCTTTGTCTTTGTTGTCACTGCTTGGAAACAGACTCTTCACGTTCTTTCCTTGTGCACATCCCTTGCATATGCCATCATGGTTAACCTGAATCTCTGGAAAACCTGTTACCATATTGATCTCGATCGGTAGTGCCTTGTAATGTATGTGAGAAAGTATTTTATTCCATAGATCACTTGGATTCATTTTGTTGTGTACTAGATTTGAGTCTGAGTGTCCCTTCAATTTGTATAGACCTCCTTATTGGACACAAATGACAACTACATCATCAATAGTATTTCCTTTAGGCCACATGAGAACTTCACCATATACAAAGGACACTTTGAATCCTTTCTCTTCTAACGTTGAGATGGAAAGGATATTTTTCTTCAAACCAAGTAGATACAATACATCTTTGATCTTCATAGGTTTTCCAGAATCCAACTTGTAGGAAGATTCTCCTATTCCTTTAATTCGATATTGATAGTCATCTCCAAGCTTCACCTTATGAGGTGAATCCTTCCAATATTGATAGTTTTAGAGAATTATTGTGACCAGTCATGTGCTTAGAAGCACCATTGTCAATAATCCATGTGCCACTTCCATGAGTGATTTTTCTCGTAAGAGATGATATTAGAAGGTATTTCTCATCATCTTCTTTTGTTGTCTTTTTATCAGGTTCATCGTCTTCTACAAAATGACAATGATGAATTTGATACTTTCTTTTTCTAATCGAATTTTTTTCTTGGGGACAATCTCTTGCAATGTGTCCCATCTTCTGGCAGCTAAAACATTTGTAACTTGAATAATCCTTTTGATATGTTTTAGTCTTTTGTGGCTTCTGGAATTTCTTGTGGGAATGAACTTCTTTCTTTCCCTTTCCTTTTATTTCATGAACTACAAGCACTTGATCATCATTATTTCCCAAATTCTATTCTCTTACCACCAATATGGCTTTTTCTTGAGTGAAATCCTCCCATAACCTGCTAAGCTTTGTTATCTTTCTTCTGGAACATATACCTTGAATAAAAGATTCCCAAGACTTTGGGAGACCATTTAATGTGGTCATTACTATCTAGAATTATTCAATTGAGTCTTCAATGGATTCAAGTTGTTCTTTGATCTACGACACTCCTGAGTCTCATGAAGTAGGATTGGATGGTGTTAGAACTTTTCATCTTGACATTCTTGAGTTGTTTCCTCAAGGTCATCTTCCGGTTTATGTTCTTTCCTTCATATAGACGGGATAACACATCAAACATTTGTTTTGGAGTATTCAACGATGAGACATGAGGGATCAAGTGATCCTTGATAGAATATGCAATGATCCTCTTTGATTTAACTGGGTTCTTATTGCGATTTTATTTATCCTCATCTCCCTATGGCTATTCAACTTCATTTTCCACAAATCCTTCTGGATCATTCTCTTCCAGAATGAGAATTACTCTATACTTCCATGCCCAAAAGTTATCAGCTCCTTCAAGCTTCTCATCGAGCTTGGTACTAGAAGTCATCCTGCCTGGAATAATGAAACAAATATTGAAACTTTGCAAAATATGGATCTATACCTTACCATATGGTGTGTTATGCCAAGGTGAGCTTCTGAATCAAAGATTTGTTGCAGCTATGAAAATGTTTAGATCTAGGGTTTTATGAGAAAACCCTAATTTGTTTGCTTGAGAATTTGTAGATCTGATATAGGAAAAAGGTGCACCCTACTTAGGCAAGATGCTTGGTGTACTTTCTTTGACCCACATCCTTAAAAAAAGGGGTGATGTTATCACTCGGGGTTTCATGAAGAAACCCAAATTTTCCAGCACTACAAAACTAAAAAACTAATCCATGGGAAATATGCACTGAGCCTGTAACATACCCAGCCAACCACAGGACGGGGTGTGCTACCTGCAAGCCCGCCCTTTGACTTATTTCTCATACCGATACCTTATTTATTTATTAAGGATTCATAAGACAACAAAATTAACGACATGCACAATAATATCCAACGAGCATGCATATTCTAAAGATTCAATTAACGATAATTAAATATACAGTTGAAAAAAATTCATACACAAATAATAACATCACAACAGAGAGCACTTATCTTTATGAAATATGACACCAATTGGATGCAAACCAAGGATGTTCCACCCAACTGTAGACACTATTGCTCCAAATCTCAACAACAACGTCACCCCCGAGCTAGGGATATGAATTCACAAGGACGGTTCCAGAGTGTTACTTGGATTCCCAAACCAGTTATCACTAAAGATGTCACAGGCTCTCCAACACCCACAACAATCCAAGTACCCAGCTCTCTTCTACCCAGCTTGCACCACTCGAGAGAACAAACCTCCACATTTCTCTTCCACGTAGTCCCTCAGGCATTCCTTCTCCTTATTCGGGTCTCCAACACAAGTGGTCCATAATATCAAGGATGGAACTCTCAGAACTTGTTGCTGTGAGAAACAATGGATAAAGGCCACTACATCTCAGACATGCAGGCCTCAAGGCACGACTAGATCACAACAACGACCATTACAACCAACTATCCCGTGGATAATTCTTCAGCAGTTCGGTCCCCCTTCCCGAGACCAAGATGTAGGTGAGGATGGATGGAGGAGGTAGGTGAGTGCATGGGAGTGTGTGAGGGGTGAGTGAGGGAAAGAATGGGGTAACACAAAGGTGACACAATAGATGAGCCAATGATGAACCCCATAATTGGACTAGGGGTAAGTTTAAGTATTTCGTGGGGAAATCAAGAACCTCTTGGCCTCCCCAAGAAGCTCACATAAGAGATCCCCTCCCTTATGAAAAAAGGTAATTAACATAGGAATACACATTTATCCTCCCAAGCCCCCTCTCTTTTGGAATCATAGCCCCCTATAACTGTAGTCCTTGCCTGTCTAGCAGCTAGTGATGTGTTTATTATTAATGATGATCGAAATATTACATTTCTTGGGAATACTGTCCCTTTAATACTTGTCTGGGCACTTAGGCCTCTCAACATTGTACAATACATTATTTAAAATGGAGGGTTCAAAACCTGGGGTGTTATATCCCCTCCCCCTTATTTTGGCACTGTCCTTAGTGCACATACAAAATAGAGATCAAAATATCAAATTTATTCAAAAAGTTGTGGGTACTCTGCCCGTATGGAATCTTCATTCTCCCAGGTAGCATCTTCAGGACCGTAGCAGGTCCACTGAACTTTTACGAGTTCTATAACTCGATTCTAGAGAATTTTGTTTTTTTCTGTCCAATACCTGCACTGGCTGAACCTGAAAGTCTCCCTCCATCTCTACCTGAATCAGATGCCAATCAATAACATGGTTAGGGTCATGTACATATTTCTTTAGTAAATATACATGAAATACATTATGCACATTCATGGAAGAAGGCAATGAAAGCATGTATGAAACTGGCCCTATTTTGTCCAATATTTCAAATGGACCACAGAATCTGGCTGCCAACTTGGTACAACTGCCCAATTTCAAAGAGTTATTCTTGGGCTTCACTTTCAAAAGTACATTCTCCCCTCCTTTAAATTCTCTAACTGTCCTGTTCTTGTCTGCATAAAATTTCTGTCTATCCTGAGTTGCCTTTAAATTCTTCTTAATCTTGACCACTTAGTCTTCCATGTCCTTGCGAAACTCCGACCCAAGTACCACTCTATCTGTTGGGTTGTCCCAACTCACTGGAGTATTGCATTTCCTACCATACAAGGCTTCAAATGGTATCATTCTCAATGAATCTTGATACCCATTATTATATGCAAATTCAACCAAGTGTAAGTAATCTTCCCACTTAGATGGCTTATCCATCGCATACATTCTCAACATGTCTTCAATTATTCGATTGACTCTCTCTGTTTTCCCATCTGTCTGGGGATGATATGATGTGATAAAGTTTAGATTTGTGCCAAATCATTTAAACATTCCCCTCCAGAAATTGGAGGTAAACTTTGTATCTTTGTCTGAGACGATTCTCCTAGGTATCCCATGCAACCTAGCAATTTCCTTCATGAAATTTTTTGCAATATTATCCATTGTATGCGTTGTCTTCACAGGAAAAAAATGAGAAGCCTTGGTTAATTTGTGAACCACCACCATGATTGAATCATGTTGCTTATTCATTATGGGTAATCCTGTGAATAAATCCATGGTGATCGCTTCCCATTTCTTCTCAGGGATTGGCAATGGTTGTAGCAAACCCGCTGGGCTCCTATGCTCAACCTTCGAATTCTGACATTCCATGCATTGAGTGATGTAATCAACAACATCGTTCTTCATTCTCGGCCAAAAGAACTAGCTTCTTACTGCTGTAATTGTTTTTTGTATCTGGGATGTCCAGCATAAGGAACATCATGCATTTCCTTCAATACCACATTCCTCAGTTCTCCAGAACTAGGAACATAGATTCTATTTTTATGCATGAGTAATCCATCTTCCTTTATCTCATACTCTTCAAGTCTGACTAATGTTGGTCTGTAACAAGACCATCTAAAATTATTCTCTTCAAGTCTGACTGATGCATACTGACAGCAGTAGCATGTATGATATGCACTCTTCTACTAAGTGCATCAACAACTTTATTCTCCTTTCCCTTGATATGCTTGATATCGAAGTCATATTCACTTAAAAACTCCAACCATCTTGTTTTCCTGGCATTCAAGGTTGGTTGTTCGAAAAGATACTTTAGGCCGATGCGGTCTATTCTTAATTTGAATTTATTCCCCATGAGATAATGCCTCCACATCCTCAAAGCGTGAACAATGGTAGAAAGTTCCAAGTCATGCGTGGCATAGTTCCTCTCATGTTCCTTAAGACTTTTTGGACTCATATCTAATGACATGTCAATTTTGCGTGAGGACTCCCTCGAGTCCTTCCTTACAAGTGTCTGTACATACCAAAAAACTTTCATTTAGGCCAGCAATGTTTAACATAGGCACACTAGTAAGTAATCCCTTCAATAGATTAAAATTATTTTCACACTTGAGAGTCCACTCAAATTTAGTTCCCTTCTTTTTCAAAGAAGTGATGGGATGAGCAATCTTAGAGATCCCTACTATGAAACTTCTGTAGTAGCCATATAATCCCATAAAATATCTGACGTCTGACACATTTCTAGGTGTTGGTCATTCTCTAATGGCTTCGATCTTCTTTGGATCTACTGCTATGCCCTGCTCTGAAACAATGTGTCCCATGTAATGGATTTACTTTTGATTAAAAAAACACTTACTCAACTTAGCATACAAATGATGTTCTCTCAGTACTTGCAATACCAAACTTAAGTGATGTTCATGCTCCTCTTCATACTTAGAATAGATAAGTATGTCATCTAGGAATACTATGACAAAATTGTCCAAATAATTTTTTAATATTCCATTCATTAAGCACATGAAAACAACTGGTGCATTGGTCAGTCCAAAAGGCACCACTACAAATTCATAATACCCATACCTGGTCCTAAAGGATGTCTTATGAATGTCTTCTTCCTTGATTCTTACCTAATGGTATTCCGCCCTTATGTCAGTCTTTGAAAATATCTTTGCTCCTTTTAGCTGGTCAAAGAGGTCATCAATTTGGGGTAGAGGATACTTGTTCTTTATAGTGTACTTGTTCAGTTGTCAGAAGTCAATACACAACCTCAAGGTTCCATCCTTGTTTTTGAAAAAAAGTACTGGTGCTCCCCAAGGTGAAACACTTGGACGTATGTACCCTTTCTTCAAAAATTCCTCTAACTGCATTTGTAATTCTTTTAGCTCTGGTGTGCTCATTCTATAAGGTGTTTTTGACATTGGGGAAGCTCCTGGCACTAAATCAATTGAGAAATATATCTCCCTTCTCGGTGGAAATCCAGGTGTTTCTTGGAATACATCTTCAAATTCCTGTAGTACCGATAAATCTTCAAGGCTTGGCCCCTTTGCATCAACTGGATCTTCCACATGAACTGCATATAGTTGACATCCTTTTCTAAAACATATTTTTAGATGTAAGACCAAAATCTCCCTTATAGAGATGGGTCTTGGAACTCCTTTCACAATACTTTGTTTTCCATTTCCATCAAGACATGTAAATTTCTTGTTATGACAATCTAGGACAACAATATGCTTGTCCAACCAATCCATCCCAATCAGAACATCATAAGACCCCAATGGTATGATATTCATATCAATGCTAGTATTCATGCCATTAAGACTTATGGAACAACTTCTAACCATATCGTGGATTCTTCTTTTGGTTCCCATGGATAACTGAACCAAAATCGCCTTTCCAAGTTTACTTTTCTCCAAAATAAATCTATCCACTATCTTAGGATCAATGGAACAATGAATTTCTCCCGAATCAATCAAAATAGTAACAGGATGATTTATGATCTTACCTTCCACCTTGATCATATTGGACTGGTACTCTGCTTGTCGATTATTTAAAGCTGCATAGATTCTTCCCATATCTCTGACTGTTGTAGCCTCTTGGATGTGGTGCAGAGTCTTCAATGTGTCTTTTCTGTGTGGGCAATCCTTGTACATGTGATATTCCTTGCATCCCCAACATTGGATTGGTGGTCTTCCCCTTTTTCCCAAGGGATCTTCTTTCTTGGAATCACCCTTAGCATACTTATCTTGATGATTTCTATTAGGCTCATTCCTATTAAAGGAGGGTTTGAATCCTTTCCTCCTCTGATCGAATTTCTCATTCTTCTTGTCCTTCCAAGATTTCAACAGATATTCTCTTCCCTGGCCTTGCTCATACAAGTATTTATCCTTCCTAATGGCCTTAGGCAAGGTATTAGGCTCATCATACTTGATATTTTCCTTATAAAAGACTGAATATCCACTTAGAAATCATTTTATTTTCACTTTCTCATCACCAATGAACTTGACATATTTTAATAATCCCAAGAACTTCTTCTCATACTCTACCATAGTCATGCTTCCCAACCTGAGTTCAAAGAACTCCTTCATTTTCTTGTCATATAAATTCTCTGTGAGGTACTCCTTCTGGAAGTACTTCTTGAACTACTTCCAAGTGATCCTACTTTCATTAACATGTTCCACTTGCTTCAGTTGGTCCCACCACATTGCATCTTTCCCGTGTAAATGGTAGGTGGAAATCATGGCTTCCAGGTTTGATGAATAGTTATGTAACTGAAAATATCTCATGAGCCCAAGTAACCATTCTTTGACATGATCCTCCCTTTCTCTTTCACCATCGAAGGAAGGTGACTTGAGTTTCCTTAGCTCTCCTTGCAAACTATCTACCTCTTGCTTCCTTCTTTGTTGCCTCTCCAACTGATCTAAGCTCTGCAACACTCGAGCATTTATCTAAATTTTCTCTCTCATCAGTCTCTCATTGTCTTCTTTGTATCTCTGCACTTCCATCTTCAGGATCCTTACCATTTCTATCAACGTTTCCTTCTCTCATTTTTCCTTGCGTCCGTTGGAATCTGTATCGACATTACCAACTCTGGTATTCTGGATTTCGACCTCCTTATCATGACTAGAGGCTCCCTTGCCTTCTTCCATTTACTCAATACACATCCTGATCCGATGTGCTTAAGCCCCTTAATTCCAGGTGACCACGACTAGAAACCGCGGATGTGCCACTCACCTAACCAAAAGGTACTTCGCGACTTCGTGTGTCAGGTGTTTGCATATGAGCCAACCTTGTCTCATGTGAATTCTGAACTCTCGAAATGGAGCCTAGAGAGCACTAGCTCCTTCCCTTAACCTTCATCAATGTGACCCCTCGCTATGACCTGGGGCCAATCTCTCCTGAGCATTGTTCAACTTCCCCGTCAATCGGACGCTAGATCCTCTCTGGCTCTACCCCTTCCTTCTTGTGACCATGGATATGACCACTCGCCTAACTCAAAAGGTGTTTCACGATTTTGTGTATCAGGTCTTTTCATGTGAGTCACCCCAACTCTCATGGCCTCTGAAATCCTGACAGGGTCCTAGCACGTGCTAGCTCCTCCCTTATCCTCCATCCATATGACCCCTCACTATGACCTGGGACCAAACATTCCGAGCTCTTCATGATTTCGGGTTTCGCGTTGTCGAAATATTTCTTGTCTCCCTTCTTCTGACTCTCGAACTTGCGCTCATGTCAGATCGATGATCCACAATCCCCACGATCCGACGGTTCTGCTCTTCCCTTCGCGAATTGGGACTTCACGTTTTGCGAAATTCTTCGAGACCAAATCAATGGTCCAGATCTCCTCGTTTTCCAATGTTTGAGATTTCCTTCACAAAATTGGGACTCCGCATGTCACAAAGTTGGAGGACTACTCACCTCTCTTCTCCTGATATCCAAACTCATGAGTTTCTTGGGATCAGATCAACGATCCACACTTTCCTTCGATCAACCACTGTGATCCTTTCGCGAACTTGGAATTCGAGAGATTGCTTACCCTATGCACTTCCAAAGGGTTAAAGCCCGTGCATTTACCTCTGGGTTAGGCAACACAGATTCACCTGCCCTCCAATCCAACGATCCTAGATATCTCCTGATCCTACAGTGGTGATCACTCTCGAATTCGAAGAGGGCGGTCACGATCCTTCGAACCCCTACAGAGGATTTATGATGTTCTTTCTCCTGCGTAGCTTCTACAACGCCATTCCTCCTAATATTTTCAACTTCATGGTCAGAGTTCGATATCAACCACGAGACTCTGACCAACAGACCCGTCCCATACCATCCTGGTGTTTCAACCAAAAGATATGATACCAAATTGTAACATACCCAACTAGCCACAGGTTGGGGTATGCTAAATGCAAGGCTTTCCTTGGACTTCTTTCTCATACTAATACCTTCTTTATTTATTAAGGATGCATAAGACAACAAAATTAACAACATGCACAACAATATCCAGTGAGCATGCATATTCTAAAGATTCAATTAACGATAATTAAATATACAGTGGAAAAACATTCATACACAAATAATAACATCACAACAAAGAGCACTTACCTTTATGAAAGATGAAACCAACTGGCTCCAGATCAAGGACGGTCCACCCAACTGTAGACACTATTGCTCCAAATATCAACAACAACATCACCCCCGAACCAGGGCTATGAATCCACAAGGACGGTTCCAGAGTGTTACTTGGCTTCCCAAACCAGTTATCACTAAAGCTCTCACATGCTCTCCAACACCCACAACAATCCAAGTACCCAGATCTCTTCTACCCAGCTTGCACCACCTGAGAGAACATACCTCCACCTTTCTTTGCCACACAATCCCTTAGGCAATCCCTCTCCTTATTCAGGTCTCTAGCGCAACTAGTCCAGAATCTCAAGGCTGGAACTCTATGGACTCGTTGATGTGAGAAGCGCTGGACACAGGCCACTGCATCTTAGACATGCAGGCCTCAAGGAATGACTGGATCACACCAGAGACCATTACAACCAACTATCCTTTGGCTAATTCTTTAGCAGTTCGGTCCCCCTTCTCAATATCAAGACACAGGTGAGGATGGATGGAGGAGGTAGGTGAGTGCATGGGAGTGCGTGAGGGAAAAAATGAGGTAACACAAAGGTGATGGAGTAGACGAGCCAATGAACAACCCCACAATCGGACCAGGGGTGGGTTTAAGTATTTCATGGGGAAATCAAGAACCTCCTGGCCTCCCCAATAATCTCATGTAACCGATCCCCTCCCTTAGGAAAAAAGGTAATTAACATAGGAATAAATATTTTGCCTCCCAAGCCCCCTCTCTTGTGGAATCATAGCCCCCTATAACTCTAGTCCTTGTTCATCTAGCAACCAATGATGTGTTTATTATTAATGATGATCGAAACATTACATTTCTTGGGCATATTGGTCCTTTAATAATTGTTTGGGCACTCAAGTCTCTCAACATTGTACAGCACATTATTTAAAATGCGGGGTTCAAAACCTGGGGTTTAACAGAGCCAAGGTGAGTCTTCCTGTAGCTTTATCTTTCCCAACAAGATCTTATTAGACTATCAACTAGCATATTTCAATGTAGCTCTAATTCCATGTTGATGTTTTACTTAAGCAATTATTAATATACAAAATTCTTTAATTATTTAGTACATTAACTGCATATAGGATCACTGAAAGAGAGACAATCACAGTAAATATAGTAAACACAGATTTATCCTGGGAAAATCTCTTGGGGGAGAAAACCAAATAAATTATTTAGTATATATTCATCAACCAAGTATAATGTCAAAAAATAGATAAACAAATAACCCTAGTTGTTGTGTCTTCTTCTCCTCCAAGGATATCGAACTTTTATTTGTGTTATGAGTGTGAGATAAGCGTGTCTCCAAATAAGGCATACAACCTCCTATTTATACAATATGAACCACCCTCTTAACATGTTAGGGATGACTTGTAAAAAAGTCACTTTTCTAATAATACAATAGAGACAATGGGGCCAACTTTGCAAATACAATTTAATATTATGCTTTTAGGGTTTTTACATGATCAAATACAATAGGAAGAATATATTCCACAACTATAGAAACTTCAACAAAATGAAGAAATAGGTTCCTTTTGTGCATTGCATACATATCAACTATTTATATCGATGTTCTTTAAAATCCATGAAATATTTTCTGTGCATGGGAAGACCGTTGGGTGTGCTGCTACCCTCAAGATCCCTGATTTTTCAATATTCTTGAACACCTAGAGTTCATCTGGTTCTTCCACTTCTATAGAGAAATTTGACTTCTTTAACAACTAGTACACTTCTCCCCATTTCAAAGTCTCTCCATCCTTTTCTAGAAGTCCATATGTATCATCATATGTAGCCCCGAAAATCTCTACCTTTTATGTTTGTTGGTAGCTGCTAGAGGCCTCAACTTTGGATGCTTTTCCTTAAATATTCTTCCTCGGTGACATGTTTGTACCTGCTAAAAAGATAATTTTAGGACATAATAACAAGATATGATGTACCAGTTTAAGTGAAACTAAAAATATTGAAATTAGACAATGCTTAAGAACCTTGGTAATTGGAGGCGAAAGGCTAGGTGTTAGGATTGAAAATCGAAATCGGAGGCTGAGGATTTAACTTCTCCAATACAGATCGAAGAATTTATTATTAAGTTCTTCGATACAATGGAAAAAGGTTGGAAGAGTGGAAATCATAAGAGTTACTAACAACTCCTCCGATCACATCAGAGGATTTAGTAAGAACTCCTTCGACGAGGTCGAAGGAGTTAGTCTTGACTTCTCCAATAGGTTATCGAAAATGCTCTCCATAAGTCTCTTTGTAAAGATCAGATCACTTGAAAGTAACTCCTTTGATCATATCAGAGGAGTTAAAAGTAACTCCTCCGATATGGTTTGAAGGGTTGTTTTCAAGTACTCTCAGTTGATTGGAGGAAAAGCCTACAACTCTCTCAAATGCATCAGAGGAGTTAGTAATAACTCCTCCGATGTTTTCAGAGAAATTAGTTTTAAAGCTTCCGATAATTTAAAATTGGGTATTTTCTATGAGTGAAGTATGGTGATTTATGGAGTGTTCAAGAAAGGGTTTGGAGGTTGGGGGATTCCATCGAAACCTTTTTGATTGAAAACTATGCTTGCAGGGTAAACCTTAGAGTTTAAATGGATTGGTTGTTAGGATGGAAATAGGAGTTGTTACGATGAAAAATATAGGGTCGAATGTGTTAGCACAAGAATTTGCAGCTAGAAGAGACCTAACTATTAGAGTTTTGGGTTTTTGCTAAAGTGTTAACTCCCTCAGTGGTAAAGTGCACAACCTACTATACTGCCAAGACACCTAAACACAATGGGTTCGACATTATAAAATACCACCAACTTCTCTACGCATGTTGAAGATTGAAGGTGTTGGGTTTTGACATTTCTACCTAAACCTACGCACAATCGTGGCATAAGTGGCGCTACCTAATATTTTTGGCAGAAAACAAATTGTGCAGAGTTATTTTACTAGTTTTTAGTGACTAACTTGAAACTTGGATTCTGAACAATTGAAAGGGTATTTTTGAAAACTGGAGGAGGTTTTTGTTCATAACATGCCAAATAACAAAAAATTCTCTCATTATTTCCAAATGTGTTATGGTTTGAGAGATATTAGACATAGAAGTGGTGCTACCCAACTGTTTTACAATGGCGCTGCCTAATTTCCTGTACCAGTCACGATTTTGATATTCTCCTTGTTGGGAGGTTTCCACATGTCAAGGAGGGTTCAAATGGATTCTCAAGGATCAACTAGATGTCAAGGGATGCCTACACCTAATATTTATCTCCAGCAAAGGCCTCATGCAATGAGGTGTAGACATTTTATTAATGACTTCCAACAAATTCCTGGAAATTAGCAGTTTGTTGGATTTTTGTCTCTTTGATTGTTGCCACCTATCTCCAAGGCTTAATATCCAAAGAAGGAGATGGGATTCGACATCCTAAGGTTATTTGGATGCTATTTTCTATTTAAGGAAGGATATCTCTTGAGGAAAGGGTGGATTCATGATCTAAGAGGGGAGAGAGCTAGAGGAGCAGTTTATTTGCTCAATTTTAAGCCTAAGGGCCTATTGTAATTAACATTTCTGCCATTAGAGATTCATGAGAGTTTCTTATCAGAATTTGTGTTCTTTGTTATTATTCTATCTTGTCATCTTGATTGAATAATATTTACAGATTTTGAAGATCAAAAGCTGCCTTTGGTTAATGAATTCATGAGTTGCAAAGGATTTGTGGTAATTGCTTGTTAATCACAGTTTATTGTTCAATCACTCTTCAATCTATATTACATAAAGGATCTCTGTTATGTGTTTATTCTTCTCTTTGTTTACCTTCTATTCTTCTATCCATCTTTTCATAAGCCTTTTTTCTGGTAGGCAACTTGATTTCCTTTGATCTGTAGGATGTTATGACTCCATGCCCAATGGAATGTATTTGTAGCAGTTTGATGCCCTCCTTTTTACTCTCCTCTTGATGATCCACCTATTCAAACTATTTTAATCCATTTTCATTTCTATGTTATTGAGGATGAATCGGAAAATCAACAAGCCATACAAAAACCAAGCACAGTGGAGGAAGGACCTAATGCAATACTTTTCCTTTTTACACAACGAAATGTCACAGGGGAAAGTATTGATGATGTTTTTCAGAATCCATTTGCAGCCTGTCTACAAGCAGAAAGTGGGCCTTGTCTCATCGATCTCTTCAATGGAAAGTGTATTTCCAAATATTTCTTTGGCGTGCCTTCAAGTAAGAATTATCTCTGGTGCTTAAGGAATCACATTTCAAAGCTTCAAACAGTTGAAAAAATGATGAAATGGATTCATTGGTTGTTTCATGTAACTTGAATGCTTCATTTTCCCAATAATTAGAGTAGGTGTGTGCAATAAGCTTGTTGAACAAGCATCACTTTCATCATTTTTTTCAGTTTTGATTTTCATTTACATTTAGTTTCAGTTGAAGGTCATAGATCAAAGCAGATTGCAAAGGTTAAAGGTTGGGAGCAACCCTAGGATAAGGCAGTGAAACTACAAGAGTTCTTAGAGCCTCATAGGGAGGACTCTATCCCCCATGGAGCCTATGTTAGCACAAGAATTTGTAGCTAGAAGAGGCCTAACTATCAGAGTTTTGGGTTTTTTCTAAAGTGTTAACTCCCTCAGTGGTAAAGTGCACAACCTACTATACTGCCAAGACACCTAAACACAATGGGTTCGACATTATAAAAGACCACCAACTACTCTACACATGTTCAATAATTAAGGCACTTCGTTTTGACATTGCTACCTAAAACTGCAAACAGGTGCAACATAAGTGGCGCTACCTACAGTCGCTACCTAATATTTCCGGCAGAAAACAAATTGTGCAGAGTTATTTTACCAGTTTTTAGTGACTAACTTAAAACTTGGATTCTGAACAATTGAAAAGGTATTTTTGAAAAATGGAGGAAATTTTTTGTTCATAACATGACAAATAACAAAAACCTCTCTCATTTTTTCAAAATGTGTTATGGTTTGAGATATATCATAAATAGAAGTGGCACTACCCAACTATTTTATAGCGGCACTGCCTAATTTCCTGTACCGGTCACAGTTTTGATATTCGCCTTGTTGGGAGGTTACCACATGTCAAGGAGGGTTCAAATGGCTTCTCAAGGATCAATTAGATGTTAAGGGACACCTGCACCTAATATTTAGCTCCAACAAAGGCCTCATTCAATGAGGTGGAGACATTTTATTAATGACTTCCAACAAATTTCTGAAAATTAGCAGTTTCTTGGATTTTTGTCTCTTTGATTGTTGCCACCTATCTCCAAGGCTTAGAATCCAATGAAGGAGATGGGATTAGACCTCCTAAGTTTATTTGGATGCTATTTTATATTTAATGAAGGATATCTCTTGAGGAAAGGGGGGATTCATGATCCAAGAGGGGAGAGAGCTAGAGGAGCAGTTTATTTGCTCAATTGTAAGCCTGAGGGCCTGTTGTAATTAGCATTTCTGCCATCAAATATTCATGAGAGTTTCTTATCAGACTTTGTGTTCTTTGTTATTATTCTATCTTGTCATATTGCTTGAATAATATTTACAGATTTTGAAGATCAAAAGATGCCTTTGGTTAATGAATTCATGAGCTGCAAAGGATTTGAGGTAATTGCTTGTTAATCATAGTTTATTGTTCAATCACTCTTCAACCTATATTACAGAAAGGATCTATGTTATGTCGTTATTCTTCTCTTTGTTTACCTTCTATTCTTCTATCCATCTTTTCATAAGCCTTTTTTCTGGTAGGCAT